>JAVIWB010001878.1:0-261281 GCA_031893035.1 Dermolepida albohirtum | reverse complement strand
GTAGAGATCGGCAGTTAGGGGTATATTCCAGGACCGGATTTAAATGAATAATTGTGTTATATTGCGTAAATACTATGTCCCATCCACAGCCGTCGCAAGATACTGTTTAAGGGTGAATAATAGATTTGTCTGTGTTAGAATCTGACAGTATTCAATTTCTATGCAAAATTTGCAGTGTAATACTGTCGTGGCGAGTGAAAACCCGAGCAGTAAAATATGTGCTGACGAGTACAGATTAAGCACGTGTTGTTGATAATGCAACTGCTTATGAACGGTAGAAAGCATTTAATTCCGACGTACTTTAGTAGCATGTAACATTTTATGAAATACGGTGAATCATCTCGAGTCATCACTTTTTACAAAAATGTGCTAGCGGGGAATATAGTGACTTGCATGCGTCCGTAGAATCCACTTTGAAAGAATATTATATTATATGTGTCCGATGTACGATGAAATTATGACTTCAATTGTCAATGACATAAACGATAAACACATTTGGGTATCAGTACATGAAACTACTGATGTTAAAGGATGCAATATTCCAATATAGTTTTCTTTGGGATGATGAAGATAGAAATGGCAATGTCTATATCACATTACGTAACTTCGTGTTTGAAATCGCTATGGGGCGAAAAGAACGATAAAAATAAAGAAAGTGTTATTTGTAACAGATGAAGCTGCATATATGAAGCGGCTGGTCGGCTCTTGCAACAAACATACAGTAGAATGACACATATTACATATTTCACACATGCTCTTCATCGACTATCAGAAGAAGCCAGAAAATGCTATCCGAATACAGATAAATTAGTATCTTCTGTCAAGAAAGTTTTTGTGAAGGCACCTGCACACAAAAATTTATTTCGTGAAAACTGCCGCATGTGCCACTATCAACAGAATCTGTTCTAATGCGTCGAGACGCATGGATAGAGGCATTATCATATTATCATATGCATTTTGACGACGATAAACTAAAAACTATAATACAGGTACTGAAGGATGCTGCATCTATTTTACACGTGTAATAAATTATTATGGACCCAATTATTCGGATAGATTTAGCCAATATTCATAGAATACCTGTAGCCATCCACTATCTAGAAGTTACTCCGACCAACTCACAATATTCCATAACTAACGTCATAAATATTATGTATGATCTTCAATCACTTTCCCAATCATCTGAACCTGCTGCTAATAATGTCAAAAATTCAGGATTTCGTACTATACGCCGAATTGTTATCTTGTTAACTGCTAAAGTAGATTTTTCCGAACTGGGGATATATGTGTCGTCACTTTCATTTGAACTCCGAATTTAAACAATGAATAGTCAGGATTTGTAATATGTTTTATAAACCCTGCAATATTTCTTCTGGAAAAGATGTATTTACTATTACTTGGTAAGTACTTGTTTCTCTATAGGTATTTTGATTCGCGTGAGAAAAATGTCAAATCGAGAGTCACGATGTCCTCGTTCCGTCCCTGACACTGACGCTATGTACCCCTGACCTCCAGTCCCTAGTTGAAAATTCTTAGTAATGTTACAGTATGAAATATTTAGTGCTAAATTAACTTGACACGTAAATATTAATATTTAGCGATTTAAATAATAATAATGTAATAATAATGTATTTGTTAATAAAGTCAAAAACCCTTATTTTCCTCTATTTTTATTATTTCTAATAGTATATATTGCACGTGCTTTGCAATATATATTGGTATCTCCAATAATGAAATCCATACAATATTATTATTTTTTATCTATTTACAGTAAAACCTGTGTTAACGGCCACCTGACTAAAGCGGCCACCCGAATCGACTATAAGGAAATTCCCATACACAAATACCCGTTAATTACGGCCACCTTTGTAAAACGGCCGCGGCCAAATAACCCAAACTTTTACGGCCTATTTTCATAGAAATTTACCTGCCAATGTCGGCCGGACTATTTATGACATGTATATCTTTATTGACGGAAATACCTAATACAAATTGTCGGGGTTTCCTATTACCTGGTAGTAATTCACCCTTTTCGATTTAAACTTTATTATTCTAAAGGAAACAATTCAGTTTAAAGTTGTCTCCGTATTCGAAAGGTTCTTAATTAAGTATGTCGCAAAAAAGAAAACGTTTGTCGCTAAAAGACAAAATAAATATAATCGCGGAAAGTGAAAAGTATGCGTTAAGTTCGCGAAAGTTGGCCGAAAAATATGGGGTTGGAAAACACAAATTAACGATATTATGAAAAATAAAGGTGAATTAAAAAAGATGGTCGAGGAAGGTGTTAACATGGAGCTAAAACGAAAATTTCCGAAGTCGGAAGGATTGGCAGTGGATCAAGTCGTCTACAATTGGTTTTGCAAAGCCAGAAATAAAGCAATTCCAATATCTGGGCCGCTACTTAAACAAAAAGCACTGGAGGCAGCAAGCAGTTTAAAGATGGAAAATTTCGCAGCATCTAATGGATGGTTGGAAAGCTTTTGTCGGCGACACAGTATAACTTTTAAATCAATTTGTGGTGATTCCGCAGAGGTTAATTTGGACGATATAAAAGACTGGAAAACCAAGTTACCGTTGATTTTAATAAATTATTCTCCTCGAGATGTGTTTAATGCCGACGAAACAGGTCTTTATTACCGCGCTATGCCAAATAAGACATTTGCATTAAAAAGTGAGAATTGTGCAGGGAAGAAGGCAGCAAAACAACGTTTGACTGTTTTACTATGTGCAAATATGGAAGGTGAGAAGGAAGATCCATTAATAATTGGAAAAAGTAAAAATCCTCGCTGTTTTAAGGGTAGTCATGTGGACAAATTACCCTTAGAATGGGTTTCTAACAAAAAGGCATGGATGACAACGGAAATTATGACAAGATGGCTGCATAAATTTGACAATAAAATGAAAAAACAAAATAGAAAAGTGCTTCTTTTCTTGGATAATGCCACTTTACATTCTAAAGTTCCATTAGAAAATGTTAAACTAGTCTTCCTGCCGCCAAACACCACTTCGTATTGTCAGCCCTTGGATCAAGGAATAATTCAGAATTTCAAATTGATTTACCGAAATTTTTTGATTAAAAAGCTTCTAACGTTTATTGACAATGAATGTGATTTTGAAATTTTTGAAAAAAACATAAATTTAGCCAATGCACTTGTATGGATTACAGCTGCTTGGAAAAAGGTATCTCCTGCTACAGTTAAAAAATGTTTTTCCAAGGCCGGATTCTCTGATGTTATCCAGGAGGACACAATGTTTGATGAAGAAGACGAAATACCCCTTGCCCAGCTATATCCTGCAGTTCGTAACGAATTTTTGATGGATTTAGATGAATATGCTTCTATTGATCGTCATGTGCCTACAGAGAGCCCTAACTTCAGTATTCCAGAAATTGTTGAAGATTTGTGCAATAATGATGAAGAACATAACTCTGATAATAGTGACCTGGACGAATGTGAAACTCCAAAATCTAGTTTATCTAGTATGAGTGAAGTGTGTGCAAAATTAAGAGACATACAAAATTATTTATTGTGCAATAACAATGGTGACATTTATATGGATGTTTCTAAAATTTTACTTACATGTGAAGCTGCAGTTTTTAAATCGAAGCTAAAAAATGTGAAGCAAACAAATATTGAAACATACTTTAAAAAATCCTAATAAATTGTGTTTTTTCGTATGAATATATTGTAATAATATGTACATATAAATAATTTATTAGATGTCATATTATCTATAATATGTAAATACATTAAAATTTTAGTTTTTCTTACACATATTTGTATTTATATACTATTTATGCTATCTGCTTCTGGGTTTCCGGGCTGGAACCGCGTCACTAGTATATCTGCCGACGTTTCGTACCCATTTGTATGGGACATCTTCAGGGCTGAACTACTGCACTGAAACTGCAGTTTCAGTGCAGTAGTTCAGCCCTGAAGATGTCCCATACAAATGGGTACGAAACGTCGGCAGATATACTAGTGACGCGGTTCCAGCCCGGAAACCCAGAAGCAGATAGCATGGACCACGACCGCGGAAGTCTACGTACCAAATATACTATTTACTTTAATTAATAAAATAAAGAAAGCAAATCCTAAAATTAATTATGTATTTTATTTGTGAAACGAAAAACCTGTCAATTACGGACACCTTTATATAACGGCCAATATATTTTCCTTTTTGGGTGGCCGTTATTGACAGGTTTTACTGTAAATAGATAATTGTTTGTTGTCTTGACTGTACGTAGCAATTTTTATAGATACATTTGTGGTATTGCCTACTAAGAAATGCAATAGAGTTTTCTGCTTTCATAAAAGCAACGTAAATTATCTGGGTTAGAGTGTGCGAACATTTTTTTTTCGAATAACAGGTAAGTTTTATTTACCTGACACCCGGTTCTCTTCTTTGATTTTTATCCCGAGTTGTATTGTATCATAATTAACTGTTATATAAATTATAATGAATAGTGAATTCTAATATAGAAATACTTGTTTAATATAATGTAGTTATGGTTACATTCATGTTACATTTTACAGAAGAAAGAGTTTCAAATTTTTTTTACTGAATGAGGGCATGCGAAAATTATGGTTCATCTCTGATTTACAAACAATAAATATTGTGTACAAAACTTGCTTGAATTAGAACCGTAACGTAATAAGTAATAAGGAAGATCAATGAGGCAAGAAATAAACTAACTCAATTAGCGTGTGTACAAACAACAAAGTCAAATGAAAAACCACTTATTGCTCCCGAATCGTTCAAGCAATAATAGATTACCTCATCGTATTTTGTGTGCACAATTACTTAACAACTAATAGCAGAGTACGCAAACATGAACAATATCTTTACATGTAAGTATACATACATGCATCATTTAAGGGACAGTTCTGGTAATTTTTGTATAAATGAAATGTGCACATTTAAAAGTAAATTGCTTACTCAATAAATTATATAGGTGTTGCATAAGTTACGTAAAAAATAAAATAATATAAAAAAATACTCTCATAATACATGATAATAGAGAAGGGTCGAATAATGTTATGCAATTGAATATGATGAGAAAAGCACGGAGTAAACTATATTTATATACATACATACATACATACATACATATATATATATATATATATATATATACGAGGCGTGGTTATAAACGAACGGGATTAAGCATTGCGTGATTACTTGAAACTCAACTAACGTTACTACATTGATGTTCTGACTATCCTTCGTGAACGAGTAAGAAAATGAAGGACCTGAATTGTGGAAAAATAAGTTATGATTTCCCCATCAGGACAACGCTTCAGCGCATAATGCAACTTAATCATTTAAGGCTGATATATAACTCCTTTTCACATTAATTTTCGTACTCTGTATAAGTATTTCGACAACAAAGTTGGCATCATCAGCAGATAATTAAACAGTGTCGCATCTAGAAACTACGACAAAAACCAGCACAAAACAAATGTCGTACACGATCTGTACCGTTGAAAGCCAAAACGCACACTTTATCTTCATACTGCACTGTCTGTCAAGAAATTTTTGGCCAATGTAATCTTTATGTTAGAACATCCATCCCATTCACTTGATCTACCCCCATGCGCCTTTTTTCCATCCTATTTTTCAAGATGAAATCAATATTGAAAGGCACCAGATTTAAGATAGTAGAAGTTATGAAAAAATACGGAGATCATAAACATGTTTTCAAAAATGGTTTACAGTACTGTTTTGACCAATCTCTATTGGTCAAAACAGATTTGTGGGGTGGCGTAGGAATCGCGGAGAGGAGTATATTGAAGGAGATAATGTTTAAATTATAAAAAAATCAAAAAAAGATTTTGTAGCACACATCCTTTCTTTTATAGACACAGCTCGCATTCGTCATGTTAGGTTCTTAGTTTGTCCTAAAAAGAACCTCCTCTTGACCGATATTACGACAAAATCCCATTCGTCACTCAAAGCAAAACGCATATCGAGCGAAGTGAACATAAGAATATACAAAGTGAAATAAAGACACTATACCTGATAGTATCACATACATTCAGCAAGAAATGCAGAACAGTATCGAGACATTGGAACGACAAATATTTCGGAGAAAACGTGGATATTGGTTGAGGTATATGGTACGGATGGAAAAAATAGTTAAGAGCATGTGACAACGAAGCAGATGAACGACTGGAGAAAGAAAACTCATAAAAAGAGTGTAGAACAAATATTAAGGCGATACGCTTAAATCACTTGGTGGACCTTATCCACTACCATTCAGAAGTATTCACCCATAGTTTTAGAAGAAACGATTAGAAGCACTAGTGAAAAGGTGAACATACAAACGGTACCAGGAAAATTTTGCAATACAGCTTTGTCTATTTGATTTTTTCAAAGTAATTTCCTCTACACTCAATACACCTCTCCATCTTCCGAAACCAATCTTTAAACCAATTCTGCCAAGTTTCACTAGGGAGTAAAGCACACTTGTTGTCCCAAGTCCGCAGAAGATCCTAATCATTGGAAAACCGCCTCTCTTTTAGCTTCATTTTCACATGCGGGAACAGTGTAAAGTCGCAGGGAACAAGATCTGGACTGTAGGGAGGGTGCTCAATCCTGTCGTGGTCAAATATTCTTGACTTTGGCCGCAGGTTCTCCATAGAACCAATGACTTTAGACAGGCACTGTTCAGTATACCATTTACCTGTGACTGTCTTCTGTGTGTCCAAAACGACGCGTTCCACAATTCCACTCGATTTGAAAAGTACAGCTATCATTTTCTTCTTTACAGATCGGGATTTTTTGACAACTACGGGTGTGTCCTCATCATCAAAGACCCAAACTTTGTTTTGAGCTTTGGTCGGCACATCGTAATAGTGCAGCCAAGTCTCGTCACGTGTCACGATGTTGTTCACATACCGAGATTGTCCCTTATTCAACTTTTTTAGCATCTGCCGGCACCAAGTCACACGTCGTGTCATCTGCTCTTCAGTCAGTCGATGCGGCACCCAGAGAGAACAAAGTTTCTGCATTTAGGCCTGAAATACCCTCTACCTGTTGGTAGGTCACTCGTCTGACCTCGCCAAGCATTTTCCTCACAGTAGTAACGTTTTCTCCGTAACTGACGTTCGTGGCCTTCCCGGCCTCTCTGCATCCTCCACAGTTAAATTTCCCCTTTGGAATTCTCTATACCACTTGAATATCGTTGTGCGATGTGGACAAACATCACCTGTATTTAAACTTGTGATTCGTCTATATGACCTCCTTTGTTCTTGCAGTTTCTTCCATAAATCAACCTCCGATGTTGGTATTGCTTTCCGGACCACCCAATCAAGTTTCTTCCACAATAACTCTATGGTGTTTAGAATCGGAGCTTTGGGGAGTCCACTCCATAACTTTGATGGATCTGTCTGCTTCCAAGTTTTGCAAATAGTCTTTGCATAGTTTAGATGTATGTTTCGGGTCATTATTTTGTTGGAATAGAAAATTCGGACCCAAAAGTGGTAATTCTGAAGGAATACCACTGTTCTCTAAAATATTTCGATACTGTTCTTTCTTTAATATTTCCATGATTTGTACAATATCACCCACGACCGTGCTTCCAAAATAATACCAGATCATCACAGAACCACCACCATGGTTAACCGTAGGAACAATACATTATTCTGTCGCACGCTCACCTATAGATCTCCGAATGAAAACACGCTGCTTGAACCGAAAATCTCTAACTTTGACTCATCGGTCCACAAGACTTTACTCCACTGTTCAAATGTCCAATGCTGATGTTCACGAGCCCAGTTTAAGCGTTTCCGTTTATTCTGTATGCGCAATAACGGTTTTCTCATCGCAATTCGTTCGTACAAACCTGCTTTGTACAAATGACGTTCGACTGTAGTTACGTTGACTGACTTTCGACGGCCTTTATTGATTTCAGCAGCGATTTTTGAGGCTGTTTTTCGTCGATTTCTTTTGCTAGTTATCACTATTGCACGACTTTCAGCAAAAGTTGTCGTTATGGGTGTCCTACTTCGTGATTTATTCAGAACACTGCTACTTTCTCGGTATTTTTTGACAGTATAGTCTACGGGTTCGCAATTTGCCGGTTGTAATTATATTTAACTGTTTTTGTTTCGGCATGTTTAACAGTTTTAACAGTAGTCGCGCAGGAATATCTCACAACGAATACAGAAACGTAGCTGAGGGCAATTTCGATAATCTAATCTGAAACTTGTCCGAGGTAATTAAAACATCATTACTAAAAGTATCCTTAACAGGAAGACAACTACAAGAACTTCGAGAACTTTTATTGCACTAATCTCTATGTAGTGACATTAACCGATTTTAGTTTATTGGGGGTAATAAAGTAATTTTCATAATGTTACTTATGCAGCATATCTGTAAATTTAATGCTTTCCCTATACTTATTCAATTTTTTCAACATTTTCAATGAATTTCCTAGAAGCTATGTTGTACAAATAGTTTTATAAAATATGGGTGCCCAAATACTTTTGAACGGGGTAGTGCATATATATATATATATATATATATATATATATATTAGTATATATAGATGTGTTCTGCCTATTTTCTATGTCTTGTATCATTTACGATAAAACGATTAAACAGAATTATGTTATTTCCTAATAAATAATTTAACATATGACAATGTAATTATTAATCAATGTTACGTGTAAAACTAGTTAATTTTGACACAAATGATTAAATTAAAATTAGAAATTGCTAATATCTTAAATAAAATAAGTATATTTCTAAATTAAACTTATAATTATAAATTTATGCTTAAATGTTTGATAACTTTATCGTTATTAAATGTTAAATTCATTTACGCAGAATTTGTGTAAATAAATTTGAACCTGAATACGTTAAATATATATATATGGAATTTGTGTTCATTGTAATATAGCAATTGTACTATGGATAAATTTCTCCGAAGTTTGCTTTTTGGGACAGTTTGCAAAGAGATTGGAGAACCTCTAAATTATGGCAGAATTACATATATTAGGTTCGTCAAAATTTATTTTAAACATTAACGTTTATAAAATCGCCCACTTTAGTTTTTATATACAATTAAAAAATATAATTTTTAATAAAATTTGCATAACAAAATCCATAGTTAAGAATTAATTAGTAAATCATGGTAGATCTATAAGATATGTAGCTTTAGTTATGGATAAATAATTATTGTTATTTAGTGTAGTTACGTGAGTCTATTGTAACTGAAATACTATTAGAGCTCAAGTAAATGTACATTATACAATATTATGATAAGAATAGAGATTGGAGAACCTCTAAATTATGGTAGAATTACATATATTAGGTTCGTCAAAATTTATTTTAAACATTAACGTTTATAAAATCGCCCACTTTAGTTTTTATATACAATTAAAAAATATAATTTTTAATAAAATTTGCATAACAAAATCCATAGTTAAGAATTAATTAGTAAATCATGGTAGATCTATAAGATATGTAGCTTTAGTTATGGATAAATAATTATTGTTATTTAGTGTAGTTACGTGAGTCTATTGTAACTGAAATACTATTAGAGCTCAAGTAAATGTACATTATACAATATTATGATAAGAATAGTAGCAATTCTGCAATAAATAGACTTTCAGGTGATGTCCTGAACATTCTCTTATTCGTGATTAATTAATTATTATTGTGTTGATAGTATCTCTTAAAATATTTTACAAATAAATATAGATAACGACTTTGTGAAAGGTGAGGATTTAAATATCTCAGTAAAAGTGAAGAAGACGTTCGTATTGCAGATAGATTACGCAACATATACACGCTGTACAAAAAGAAGGTAGCACCTAGTATTTTCTTCGAAGAACTTACTCGACGATGAACTAAGTCACGATGTTTATTTTTAATGTTCCCACGGTATATGTAATTAGTTGTCAGAGAAGGTAAAACCAACGGTTTAGCTACTCTTCTTTATAATCATCTCGGATTACTAGATCCTAAACAAGCGGTATGTGGCTTAATTAAATACTTTTTATCCATACAATATGTGTGTATGTTTTTTATGTAATATTGATTTTATATTTTATATAACATATAATGCTAAACAATCATAAAAATATTATAACTAGTGTTTTTATATAAAAGGACAACACAAGAATTATATTGCGTTAGGTTAGTTTGTCATGTAAGAAAAAATAACGGAAACAGAAGGTTATAACAGACGGCTGATATACGTTAACTTCTTATCGATGTGTGTACAGCCAGGTAACTTGATCCAATCTAAATCGGTTCCAGATTTCTTCGTTAACCGGCTGACGCTAATGTCAAAACGATTAAATTCCGAATGTTGTGGATACTTTAAGTTGAAGACTTGTTTAAAATTATTAATAAATTTGCTAAAGTAACTGAAAATCATAATAACTACCCACTCAACTTGATTAATCTGTGTATTTATTATTAATAGTTATTGCTAATTTCTGGTTTGCCATTATTTGGATATTCCGGTCTTAGGAATTATTTTTAAGAATAATTCATTAAACAAATTACTAGCCCAAATTTAAAATCTTATTTATATTATATAATAAAACAATATTTTCAACGACGTAAATAAATGTTTAATACTACTACTGTATGTGATAAATATTGCAACAGAAAGTTTTGAATGCTATAACTAATCGGCTTTATAGTAGACGTTCAATGAATTAGAAAATTTTATTACATTTTGTACTAAAATTTCTCTCAGTTGGTAACTTCTTAAACATAATAGAAGTTCATAAAATTTGGATGATTCTATTTTACTAAATACTTTATTTACGATATAATGACACATAATAAATCCTTTTCGAGAATCCCTTTCTAGGCAACTATGTAAGCAATTTCTGGATGAATCATTTGAGGTTGTGTTATCAGCGGAAGCCCCTGTCTTTCAGAATTTATTATTTTAAGTGCATTTGGGATGAATAATTACTGCATTTTGTATATATTATTAAAACTTTCTTTATCTACTGTTGGGCTAATAATATTTTTTTTAATTTATGTGTTAAGGTTTGTTTGTAGATATAACTATTATAGAATGTTAATACCTGAAAACTTCAATTGGTGTTCTAACTAAAGAAATTATCGACCGGGAACAGTAAGTATTCACACAGATTCAAGCCTAACTATCTTGAATCTCTATAAAATATTCTTGAAATATCGGTAGCAAATGTTTTATTCTCTTATGCAAACTTTCAAACATATTTAGAGTTGTCACTCAATGGATTTCGCACGTTGGTATTGTTATGAGATGTTAAGTAATAAATAGAGTTTTGGAAGTACTAATGGTCAGTCTTAGACTTTATTGAAAATTCTTCCTATATAATTAAATTCCTTATATATACCACATTTTTTAGTTCATCACATCGCATATATTTTTCAATTGAACAGAAGGTCGATGAAAGGTAAATATAACATTCGACTGATAAATTGGTAAATGAAGTACCTATACAGAATGGTGTTTACATTAAACGCGTTGTCGTTTCTTGGCAAAAATTTTGGGAAAAACTATAACAGGTGTACTGTGGTTTTGCAATGTTCTAACCAATTAGTGTCAAAAATTGATAGCTGCAATTTTTAACACTAATATACGAATGAATTTTTGTTCAAAATGTTGTGCAATACACAATTACGGTTTTGGCGTTTTGTTTTAATTGAATCAGAAAATATAAAAACATTTGTTTTTGAAGAAAGGATGAAATGACTGATACAAATTCAATAGAGTGGAAAGAGTGTTTTCAGCGTCGATATAAGACGTCAACTTTTACTGATGGCTTGGAACAACATATCAGTTGAACCTAGGAAAAGATTGCTCTTAGATTATTAAAGATTCGCGAAGGTGTTGTTGGCATTTGAGGTTAGCGGCGCCTGGTATATAAGATCTGTAGTGCTGTAGCACTGACGACAAATTATTACTAACTTTTAACTAAAAAATATTTTCAATTAAATTTACTTACATAGCTTCAGAAAATATCGCGCACAATTAAAATTGCATAAAGCATGAATTTAAACTTTCTGAGTTGGGAAATTTTTATCTCGGTACGGATTATCAAGCATAGGGAAATATCTGATTGCAATTGAGAGTATTATAATTGTGTTGTACGTCGGGGTGCTAATATTATCGCACGGCAGATAATTAAATTCTTTTCATGTCAGGTGGTTGCGGTCTCTGTGATCTGTATTTATGTATAGAGCTTTGTTTTTATTGTTGTAGAAATGTTCAATATGATTCCGTTGAAGAACTTTTAAAAATCATCTTTTCAAGTCGAAGTTTTGAAGAAAAAGTTGAAATCATATCATTAGAACGATCTATGTTTCTACATCTACAACTTTAAATAAATAAAGTTTGAAAAGGAAAAGCAATTGTGTACGGCTTTATACACTTACAATTATTTGAAAATAAATAAATCTGAACCTATTTTAATTAACGCAGATTTAGTTAATTCATTTTGTTCGTTCGTCTGTGCTACAGTATTTTCTTATATGTATAAAAACATTATTTCTTAATTAAATAATGATTTTCATGGAAGTTTAATTTGAAATCAATATTTTGTACATATGTACACAAACGTAATTTTTCCTAATATACGAACAGTAGTGTATATGTACACGATTATAGTGATAATTGTGAAAAAATTAATAACAGTTGGTAGAACTTTTGCCGCACGAGTCACACATACATATGTCGCTAATTTGACACCAACCACCTTTTTAAGCGTCGTCGTTGCAAGCGTTTCCAAGGCTTCGCGGACTTCCCTTTTTCTGCAAGCGAGCCAAAAGTTTGTTCTTGTAACATATGCTTCTACACACATATATAGACGTAAATTAACTGTGTCAGTATGTGTAAGGTAATCAATAATTGAAGAAAGTTTCTCCTATACAAGCAGTTTAATTTATGGCCATATAGACAGGAAAAATTTAAATTACTCCTCGGAACAGTTTTCTCTGGCCAATTGACTGCGACAGCGATTCGCTTTTATGATGCGACACACTTTAAGACGTTTAATGTCGAGAAACCGTAAAGAACATGTTAATTACCACGTTGCCGTTGACAGTTAATACATGTATATATACACAGATATTATGATCGGCTGTTTTTTTATGTAAACAAGTACGTATGAAAAATGGTGTGCTTTGTTGGTTCAATAATTACTGGAAATTTCGTTTATGGGAAGTCGTTAAAGAGTAAAGACCTCTTGTTCAGAGTTATGAGAATTTGTGAGTATTTTCATTCAATTAGTAGTTTCATGTAAACAATGAAATAAGTATGTACATATGTGCTGTATGTTATATTATATATTATTCACTTTAACTTGGTAAGAAATTATTTTGTATTTAATTCATATGTTTTTAAATAATGGAATATTTAAAAATAAAAAATTCGAAACATAATTTAACATTATTGGCTAGAACCTGTAAAGTTGTAAACTAGGAAGAAAAACCCTAAATTAAGATAAATGTACTAATATATTTTTAAACTTCAAATAACATCGTGTTATATTGTGGCATCTTGGACGCCGCTTTGTCATGAATTTTATATGGGTTCAAACAAAGTAAATTTGAAGGTTTTTGAGAAGGCAATTTGTGTATTTTCAAAGCATTTTGCCTTCGCTAGAATTTGCGAAATTGACGTACTGATTGGAGTTTAATTAATTATTAAGTTTCTACTCATTTCAGGTATGTTTCATTTTAAATTCACCATGTCATTCGAATGCATAATCTTTCATAATGACTAGACGTTTTGGAAAATGGTTTCAAAGGTATGTAGGATGCAGTCAAGAAATTTAGGTTAAGACTCGTTTTCCTATAACGTTTTCAAAGTAAATACGTACATATAAGAAACGTGTCCGTGTCCGTCAGACCAGTAATGATATAAAGTATAAAATATGTTTAAAAAAAGGGAAATTACATAACGGGATAAATTGCAAGCAATGCAATACAGGAAAATTAAATTAAGGAAAAATAATTGTTAGTTCATCAGATTTTTTGGTGCCTATAAATTTGACACATATATAAATATCTCGCTTAAATATGAATTACTAAAAAATGTGATAATTTGGAGGAAAAAACAATAAAACTTTAAAGTTCTCTTTATTATAAACAAAATAATATCTATTAACTTCTATATTTTTTGTCGTATATCGAAATAAATATATTAATAATTAACTTTAAAAGTTCTACTAAATTTTTTAAATTTTTATCTGGTACTTTCAATTATGAACAAATTAAGGTTTACGTGCGTATGCTTCCGACATTTTTTGGACAGACAACAGTTACGAAGAACATGGTTCCCATGATTTACAGCTACTAATTCAGTCTAAGAGATGCAATATGTGACTGCATTGTAATGCATTTACGTCATGGAAAGGCGTTTGAATTTTAAAAAAGATCAATTCTCAATGTTTTGCAAGGAAGTTTTATATATATATATATATATATATATATATATATATATATATATATATATGTTATACATTTAATTACTTGCGCTTCATTTTCAAAGAAACATATCTTTTAGTTGAATTTGATGGAGCCTGTGGTTGATTGACTTGATCAATAAGGTTGATATATAACCCCTTTTCCACAATTAACTATTTGTAAAATTCTGTATACGCATTTCGACAACTAAGTTGTCATCATCAGCAGATAATTTCAAAGTGTCGCACCTGGTAAAACACGGCGAAAAAATTGTACGAAAAATAAACTCCGTACGCGATCCGCACCGATGAAAACCAAGATGTGCACTGTGTCTGTTTCACAAGATTTTTAAAAAATACTTTTACTTAAACTAACATGCACTACATCGAAAAAGGTTATTATGGTCAAAAGTGTGTGATTTATGTGTGTTTTATGATATTGTTCCTCTTGTCTTTCAGTAGAGAGAAGAGAGGCGTTTGCAGAGGGCCGGCGTCATAAACGTTTACCAGATGGCCTGAATTCTTTACGATGTGCATGCTTTCATACGCGTCCAGTTCGCGATAATTGTACACGTTCTTTATTAAATGTAAACAATCCATATTAACACTGTGGTTATTTTCTAATACATGTCTCGCTATACCCGATTTTTCCGGTCGGTTGAATTTTATGTGCGAAAGGTGTTCTTTATACCTGGTTTCGATCGATCTTTTGGTTTGGCCGATGTATTGTTTATTGCACTCTAAACATTCAATTCGGTAGATTCCCGATTTTTTATTCTCTTCAATTTTGTCTTTTGCATTTCCTAACAGCATTTTAAGGGTATTATTAGGGCGGGAACATATAATACTTTAAACCCGTGATCTTTAAAAATACTATTCAGATTTTTTGTCACACGATGGAAAGGTAAACAAACAAAATACTTTTCCCGATTGCTCTGTGGTGAAAGACATGTGGTGTCACGGATTGTTTTTCTTATGTTGGCCTTTCTAATCAATCCATTGATTATTTCCGAATCGAAACCGTTGTATACCGCGATATTCTTAATGAGGTTCAATTCTCTTTCATATCTTACTTTTGTTAATGGGAAATTGATCAAACGATTAATCAGAAAATTGAATGAAGCCATCTTCTGTTGCATGCTGTGATTTGAGTCAGCCGTAATGAATCTATTGACATTGGTTTCTTTTCGGAAAATATCAATTTCTATTTTGAGATCTTTCTTAATAACTAAGGTGTCCAAAAAAGGCAACTTGTCATTGTTTTCTTTTTCTACTGTGAATTTAATTGTCGGGAATTTTGAATTTAACTGTTTAACGAAATCATTTAAGTTGCATTTTTGTGTATTGAAAACCGCGAAAATATCATCGACATACCTGACCCAAATTCTAGGAAAATATTTAGCTTTATTTTTTAGTTCTATTTCAAAGTTACTCATAAACAGGTCCGCTATGAATGGAGAAAGACAATTGCCCATTGCAGTTCCCTGTTTTTGTTCATAGAACTTCCCTTCGAACTGAAAACAATTTTGGGACATGCAAAGGTTTGTTAATTTCACGTATTCCTTTATTTTCTCTGGTTCGATCTTATTTTTGTGAAGCAATTCTTCTAAATATTTTAAAGTTTCTGGGATCGGTACCGAAGGAAACAATGACGTTACGTCGAATGAAACTAAAATTTCTCCTTTTTCTAATTTACAATCTTTGATCCTTTGGATAAATTCTAATGAATTATTGACTGAGAGACTTTCAAGTTTTTCGGGCAAATTTTTGTATTCATTCACTAGCCATTTCGATAACAAGTAAGTAGGGGAGTTGATCCCTGAGACAATTGGTCTCATTGAGTTGCCTGGTTTGTGTATTTTAGGCAAACAATATAGTCTAGGGATCAACGGATTACTTACACTTAGCCTATAATTCAGATTCGGGGTTATTAACTTTGAACAACTTTTTAACGCGTTTTTTGTGTCCCTAATCATTTTTGGTAATGGAGTTTTCGTACATTCAACATAGGGACCTTCTGAGATTAAATTTTTCACTCTTAGAAAATAGTCGCTTTTGTTCAAAATTACTAACTTATTCCCTTTATCTGCTTTTAAATAAAAACAGTCTTTCGATCTGAGACTCTTAATTAAGTTCCATTCGTGGTGCACTACTTTTTGTTTTTGTTCTTGTAAGTTCTGTTTGATTTGAGTCTTACAAGCTTCTCTAATAAAATTTTTTGAGGTTTGATCTAAATATTTAATAGCCGCTTCGATGCTTGCGATCACCTCCTCGGTAGGGGTTTCGCGGTACGACAAACAATGTTTTAAACCTTTATTTAATAAGTCTATTTCTCCTCGATTAAAAGTCTCGGATGAATTATTGACGACGAGTGTTTCTTTTATAGGATTTATATTAACATTCTTGTCTGATCGTGGGCATAAATTTTTGAATTTCTTGTTCAAACCTTTAATTTTCTTATTTAATTTATGGTTTGTAATTTCCGCGATTTTTCTATAAAAGCAACACCAGTCTTGATATTCAGATTCATTTAAGTTTTTTGTTAATTTTAAATGCAATTCATATAATTTTAATTCTAATCTACTTCTTTTACTGTACAGATATTTCATTTCCATTTTTAACCATTTCATTTTCGCATATGAAATGATTTTCTCGTTCATTCTACAATTTGATGTGACATTTACTTTAATAAATTTAGGAAAAACATTTCTACTTTTACAGCGATTCAAGAAATTTATATCTGCACTTATAAACTTAGCTTTACTATATATCTTGTGAAATGCAAAAGACAAAATTGAAGAGAATAAAAAATCGGGAATCTACCGAATTGAATGTTTAGAATGCAATAAACAATACATCGGCCAAACCAAAAGATCGATCGAAACCAGGTATAAAGAACACCTTTCGCACATAAAATTCAACCGACCGGAAAAATCGAGTATAGCGAGACATGTATTAGAAAATAACCACAGTGTTAATATGGATTGTTTACATTTAATAAAGAACGTGTACAATTATCGCGAACTGGACGCGTATGAAAGCATGCACATCGTAAAGAATTCAGGCCATCTGGTAAACGTTTATGACGCCGGCCCTCTGCAAACGCCTCTCTTCTCTACTGAAAGACAAGAGGAACAATATCATAAAACACACATAAATCACACACTTTTGACCATAATAACCTTTTTCGATGTAGTGCATGTTAGTTTAAGTAAAAGTATTTTTTAAAAATCTTGTGAAACAGACACAGTGCACATCTTGGTTTTCATCGGTGCGGATCGCGTACGGAGTTTATTTTTCGTACAATTTTTTCGCCGTGTTTTACCAGGTGCGACACTTTGAAATTATCTGCTGATGATGACAACTTAGTTGTCGAAATGCGTATACAGAATTTTACAAATAGTTAATTGTGGAAAAGGGGTTATATATCAACCTTATTGATCAAACATATCTTTGTTTTAGAAACTGCTGAATGTAAATTCTTTCTATATAAGTATTCTGTATATATATGAAGATGTTCTTTATTTTTGAGAGTGGTATTAATTAAAACACATTTTACTTAACTTTGTATCACATAAACATGTGAGTAGCTATATTGTAAGTTATATTTAGCTTTATATTAAGAATTAGCACTATTTAAGTGGTCTAATTACAAATCATAATAATCCCTGATTTCACAATCCCCAATGGCTGAACACCAATTACAGGAAGCATTGGAAGGACATGAGTTATTATTATGCCGGCGCTCGTGGTGGGATTTAAAATTTTTTTTGTTGGCATTTGACTTACACAAGAAGGGAAACCACTAGAAACTTTTACAGATAACGGCCTTCGTTATATAATCCAGAAATAAAATGTAACAGCCTACAATGAAATTCTTTGTCTAGATTGTCACTGCCTTGATTGTGACGTGCCCATGCACATCATGCTTACAGTAGTGTGTTTATTCGACTACAAAGAAATAACTTCCCATGAATTTATTGAACAAGTACAAACGGTCAACCAATATACTATTAAGAGATGCAGAGTGATTACGAGATTTTATTCGAAGAAAAAGATTCTAATTGCGACCTGACAAATAAATTGCTTATCATTATGGTTTACTAAATTATTACGAGAAATTATCTGACCAAAAAATTATTCTGTCTATTTACTCGACTTAGCTCTCCGTGACTTTTGGCTATTTTCAAAACAATAGGAATATTTTATGATATAACCGAACATTAGAATAGGAGAGACCTGTTCAGCAATATTTCCGATAATGAATTCCTAAAATGGAAATATATATGTTATTCTCTAAGTGCAAGTGGAAGAACTTTAAAGTCAAGAGTAGTTTCTAGTGCAGCGGTGGCCAACCTGCAGCCCACTCGCTCATAGTTCCATTAGACAAAATTTTACTGAATTTTCAATTGATATGAAAGTCAAATCATTCACATGTAGTTCATAACGGTTTAGTTTACGACCAGATCAAAACACTTTTTTATTGAATTTGGTCCACTGGCTGAAAAAGCTAGTCACCACTGTTCTAGTTTATCACTCCTATAAATATTTATTAAAAATGTATACAAAGAATTAATCGTTTCCTTCCACGTACAACCAGAAAGATTTTTTTGGGGTGCTCAAAGAATTATCAGAAACCAATTCCTAAATTATGAGCAAGTCTAAAGGAAAAAATTTGAAAAATTGAGGTAGGGTGTTCTATTTTATTAAAACAACATACTTAATCTCAATTTTTGTATTGTAAAAACTGCAATTCATTCAAAATTGGCTTCGTAATCTTTGCATACTTTGAATTTGGCAAATTTCCCTCGAATTCCAAAAAAAAGAAATTGGAGTGACAAAAACGATAAAGAAGAGTGGTAGGTAGGACAATTTTTTTTAGGAGATTATTGAAATGCTATAATTTTGTATCAATATGTTACAATCGCTCTTAATTGTTACATGGGAAAGCTATTTTTTTAAATATTACTTTCTCGATTCGATGTTGACTATATTGATTAAATCTATTATAATGTTATGCTATTATGTATTAAATGTTATTATCTACAACTGTGAACTGATCAATTTAGAAATTTTTGGTGGTGTTTTGTCTTCTGTTATGCTTTAGATTCAGAACTATTGAAAATGTTAATGACTATCAAATATTGAGTTTACTATATTATAAAAATATTTGTATTTCATACGAATGTAATGTAATGTAAATGTAATTTCCTGCGATAAGCTAAAATTAGAAAGACACTAAAAGTCTGTTAATTTATAGTTTTAAAAAAACAAGTTCATTCAAAGTATTTGTAATTTCAAAAATAAATAAAAAATATTGAGATAACATCATAATTTTCTCAATTATGTAGTAAAATATCCCGTTACAAGATTTGTTCATATATTATAAGATTGATTATGTGATAAGGGATATTTTAGAAATTTGTTTTTCTATTACTAATCATCACCGATAGTATCTTCTCTACGAACAAAAAAGTCTTTAAGTAGTGGTTCGATAATTATAAAGGATCCTATCTGGTAACAACGCATAGAACCATACATGAGTAAGACATATTAAATTACAGGTTAGCCGAGGATTATACAACATTCGAGTAATAAGAGAGTACATTGACTCTATTTATTGGTTTCCAAAATCGATACGTTACCTCTGCCTAAGCGATGTATTTGATACGTCCTTTACTTTTCTCTACATATTTCCCAAGAGGTTAATTATTTAGAAGCTATATGTGAGCAGATACGCGGTGATATGCGAAGACAATATTTTTGTTTTTACAAGTACAGGAAAGAACAGATTTATGTTCATGTCTGCCACAGATGATGTATTACATCATATTACTAGAAAATTTTTATTTCTGGATATTTTTAAATAAAATTTGTTACACAGACTACACAAACCGTTAAATACAAATTTTAGAGCGCTTACAATTTTAAATAGAATTTAAACAATAAAATGAAAATTATGTTCATTTGAAGAAGCAAGGTAGTGATTTCTTCATCTCGTATAATTTTAATTAATATATTTTTTAATTTAAATTTTTTAAAATTTCGATTTGCATAGCAATCAGTAAGTATTACTCTATTGAAAATATCAAATAATAATGAAGATAATATTTGGAAAATTAAGTTTATGATAATATTTATACATATACCAGGAGGTTTATGAGATTATTTTCAATATGGAAATTTCATTTATTATGAGGGATACTCACCTAAGTAACTGATGAAAGATATTCAATAATTTCAGTAGAGTTGAATGTTGTGTATTTTATTTATCGTTTTATAGCTTTACAATTTACTCTTTAGTCGATAACGTCTTTATTTTGCAAGGTTGTTGCCAATTATTCTTTATTTTATTTTATTTTATATTTATATCTTGCCTAACGGGATTTCCTCCGTTAATAGAATAAAACCTAAATGCATACATGACATAAATATGTTTAAGAAGTGTTACAATAAAAAGTAAATATGACATTTCATAAATCATAAGGAACCATAATTATTCTTCACTGTATATTATATATAAAGGCGACTTTAATAATAAAAGTATTGGTATATTCTTTTCCTGATATTTGAAAAACATATTGCTTTCGAGTTACCGTACAATTGGTCAAGATGGTCATCGTATCATATTGGCCAAGATTGTATACAATAGTGTAAAGTTATAATAAAAAACTGGCAGAATTAGAAAAAAAATTATTTTTGCTATGTACATATATCAAGAATCCAGATTTAAAGGTATAGAAAGGTGAATTATGTTTACGAAATAAATTATTGCTTGCCTCCCGGTAGAGTACACTGGCATACAAACCTAGTGTATTCAACACACTTTCCATTTTTCATTATGGTTTTAAATCTTTTTGTTGCGGCAAAAATTGCTGCACATCTTCAAAATGGTATTACATAGCGACAGACGGTAAGAATTGTTGGTGTTAATCTGTCTACTGTTCAAAGGGTAATGCAAAGGTACTAAGGTACCAGCGCAACTCATTTACGAGAAGGCGAAAGAAAAATAAATTATTTCGCCGAGAGATGATTTTTAGTGCCAATTATATGAAGTTTGACGCTAACAAAGGTTTCCCTAACGCCGTAACCACCTTCAGAAAGCACAGCGATTATACGCTACAGGTGTAGATAAAAGAGATATAAGATAAAATTTTGCTAAAGAGCAAAATCTTCCAGCAGTTGAAAGACTGATATCTCAAGAAATAAGTTTCCATTTATCAAGGGAAGATTCGAGACTTATTGGAAACATGTCTTATCGACTCCAAGCAGTTACTCACTATCCGAAAGTTATAGTTAAAATCAATTATTGTAACCAATTTGCTTTATTGCTTTCAAAATATGCGATCTATTCCGCATTCTGTGGAAAAAGTTCTCACATATTGCCCATTGTTCTTCGGCCACCTCAGATACGAAGTTATCTAAATAATATCTAAAAAATATCACACATTCTATGTATATATTACAGTCTCATAATTTCTAAGAATAATTGATTTTTCGTAGTGAACCTATTTTTTTTTGTAGGAAACGTATGATGAATAATATCATTACATAATTCTTACTTACAGTTAACTAAATTTTTCATTTCGTTTAATTGAATATGAATGAATGTCTTATAATAATCGACCTCTATGTTTGCATGTAGAATATACTTCTAAAAGAATTATTTGATAGTGTTTTCAATTTTCGTTTTTTAATAGATTTCCAGTGTTTTGTAAGCTTCTACAATGGTCATTATAATCTAAAATAGTAATCATTACATGTTAAAGTATACAAAATTCTATGTACAGATAATTTATAAGGATTTATTTTTAGATTTCACCGAGATGCATCCGTGTACAGAATTGACCTTTAACGGAGATATTCAACTTTTGACATATAGTTTCTACGGTATAAAGGCGCATCCTTTCTCTTTTAGATTGAATTCAACCTGCTGAACGACCGTGCCATACTGTTCAGAGAGAATAAGTGTTACACCACATGAGAGAGAGACATGTAATTTGTTTCCATTTCTGCTCATCCTAAGATGTGAATTATTTTTTTGAATGAGATGTAATACTATTATGATCTAATAAAATATTAAAATTCCACACAATTGAAAGTATAAGACTTGTTTTCTTTCATAAGAATGAAACTAAGTAAGATATTTTTTTGCTTACAAAGAAAATAGAATTAAAAATATTGTATCGCAGTTTGAAAAATCAACGAACATTTACAGTCATTTCAGAAAAATATACATGTGTTGTAGCTTAGCTGCATGTTATCTTCTTCATAAAGTGCGTGTTTTTATAGGCAAAAACTACATTTTTTTATCGCTTTCAAGAACCCATAACTCAAGAATGTTAAAAGCTCACGAACAGTAAAAACATAGAGGAAATAATTCAAGTCGACAGACGCACCAATTTTAGTTTTACAACTTAATCTTAGACACTCACACATTAAGAATGTTGATAAAATGATATGCTAACATTATTAGTAAAAGAACAGTTTAGTAGGGAATGCATAATAATAATGATACGTATAATATGCAGGTATGGTAATGAAAGAATGTCATTTATGAGTAAACATATTTATGTACATACATATATTGTTTTGCATATTTTTTAATGTTATACTCTACGCAAAAAGTACACATTTTTAATCGCCGATAATTAAAATATATTTTTTATTTTATTACACATATTGCAATCAAAAGAGAACTTTCCGTTGGGAATATATATAATAAAAATTTTGACGATGTTTTTATTTTAGACTAGCTGTACCCTGCGCGCGTTGCTACGCCACCTACTAAAATAAACATCACACAAATATTTAATTCATTTTGTCATTTTATTTTGAAAAAATTGTGACATTGCAGCGTTTCGTTTCAATTCGATATTTATTGAAGTGCTGTGAGATACACAATATTTCTTGTATTTCCATCAGGTGCGTAAACGAATAAATCAGGTTTTCCGATGCGTGAGCAGGCCACATAGAGCTGCCCATGTGAGAAGCATGGATTCTTCAAATTTAACCCACGCACTTGCAACGATTGTCCTTGTGCTTTGTTGATAGTTATTGCGAAAGCGAGTCGTACAGGGAACTGCAAACGTTTGAATTCGAATGGCATATCTGTCGGGATCATTGTGATACGTGGCAACAGTACGTCTTCAGCTTTGAATTTTCCAGTCAAAATTGTTGCCTCGATAACATTGTTCATCATTTTCTTGACTGATAGTCTGGTTCCGCTGCAAAGTCGTGGTGGATTTATGTTTCGAAGAATAATGATGGGTACGCCAATTTTCAATATAAGAACGTGCGGTGGCATGCCTGGCAAATCAAGCGATTTCAAGAATTCAGTTGAATAGTTGACAACTTCGTCTTGATTCACCACAGTATCGATGGACTTATATGTTGTTGTTTAGCCGGGTATTCCATTCTGAATGGTGAAGTTGATGGTATTGACATCGATGTTTTTGGCCGCTAATATAGCACGCGTACTGAGCCACTGATGATTTTTGTAGTTCTGTGCAATGTTTGGGTGTTGTGTCTGTGATCTTACAGAAGTTTGCTGGCAAGGTGATATATTGTGTAGATTCATCAATTTGCATTCGCCCATTTCCAATATCCATTACTTGTTTCGCAAAATTTCCAATTGGAATGGCAGTAGCGCCATCTGTCGAAAATTGGTCGTACCTAGAAACCTTCGTGGGCTCATGCACAACAACATTGCTAAAGATCATTACATGATCAAATGCATAGTTTACGATTTTATAAAGGACATACAGACATACATTCATTTTTATATATATAGAAGATAGAAGATTTAGAGACTGAAAAGTGAAAGCCTTTCTGTAAAAAACAGGATTGAATTTATTACGGTCTTGTGCGATGAATTGCAAACGCTAAAAAGCACAAAACATTATCCTAGTAGGCTTCCTTCATTTTGCAAAACGACAATTATCGCAAATTATTTATTTGAGTTTGACAGAGTTTAAAATTTGTGGCATTGTTATTGTGCCTCTAAAAATCGAGATGGATGAAATGAAAGAGGAAAGACGTGCGATCAAATTCTATGTTCGATTAGGATAATTTTTACCATGATTGAGACGGTTTTTAAGAAAACGAGTTCTGCTACTTGAATTTTATAATTAATAAATGTGTTATAATATATTAAATAAATAGTAAATATTAGTTAGATATAGTAGCTTCGATATGAACTTCCACAATAATGTCTACAGTAAGCAGTGTCGGGTCTAGGAACTATTCTATATCGTCCAAATAAGTTTTTGGCACCCTTTTCCAAAAATTTTCAAATTGAACCTTTTCCATAAAACGCACTATTTGAAGGAATAACGAGAGAACGAAAAACTGAGATATCTTATTTCACGAAATATGCACTCACGAGCCGCTTAGATGCACCTCCAAACTGCTGTTCGGAGCAAATATCTCCACTTACTCTCCCCAAGTATGGCTCTGACAGTAAGTTAAGATTGATTTTAAAAAGGAATACCGAGCTTATATCCACCCAAGCTGCCATGGTGTTAGAAAATAAACCATTAGTGTGAGGATTAATGGTTTATATTAATGGTAATGAGGAATGCGATAATCTAATAGTTACTTCTTGCACTTCATTTTCAATAGTTATCAAATTGTAAAAATTAAATATACTGGCATTTTGCAGTGGTTCATGAACATAATTAAGATTGACTTTTAAGAAATGCTTTCTTCTGTTCATTGAAATATTCTTGCTCGCTTAATCTATTGTACGAGTATATTTGTAACTTTTTAAAATTTCTGCTCGGAAATGCCTAGAATGTTTGGCAAAGTCAAAAAAGATGAAACAAAAATGTAATAATAACATTTCGAACTATTCGGAATTAGTTTAAAGTCTTTTAAAATAACTAATTACGGAGAGATTATTAAAGAATATAGAACGTTTATCGTACTCATTGCACTCTCAATCTAGCAATTATTTACATACCTTTCGATTTAAGAAACAGATCTTATAACTGTTAATTATTTGCTACATGTCGATTATAAAGTGTACTCTTTAAATCGGAATGTGTAGGTGTTCATAAGAATTTAAATAGTTTTAACAGAAGTTACTATTAAAATATTTCTTTCCCATGTCCTTAATACTTTCATAAAAGATTATTATCTTAAAACAGATTTAATTCGTTGGGAGTTTGAATAAAAAATAACATTGTGATGAGACTTATTGGCATTAAAATCTGATCACCATAATGGCTACGGCTTTAATTCATTTCTAGCGTTACCTATCTGAAGATAAAATATCGTCAAGAATAAGATTAAAATAAGGCGATTATTTTCATAAAGAACAGAAGACGGGATCTCGAACTGTTTTAGAACTTTCCATTTTGCATCTGATTATTTATGAAGAGGATTTTTCGCCCGGCCATGTAGAGAGAAAATGCTTAGTTATTGTGTCTTAGTTCGCCGTTTTGCGTGTGGCATTACTGAAATTAATGACACGTAATATTATACTTGCAGTTAAATTACGACTTCGGTTAGTTTGTTTCTATGCAATTTGTTCATAATAACTTGCGGTTAACGAAACTAAATAGAATGACCTAAATTTAATAATCAAAGTGATTATTATTTTTCAAGAAAAATACATTAATAAAAGCAAATATTTTAATACACTATATTTTTTTCTATTTTTGTAATCATTTTAACGTATACATGTAATTTAATTTTACCATATAGAAAAACTGCAATCATTGCCTGCGTTCTTGAATTTAATTCACCTAAACCACATCGTATAAGTTTTTTATTGGAGCGGTATTACAATAAAGAAATGGTCCTGAGGCAACGAAAGCCGTGTCAGATGAACGGCTACTGTATTTTGGAAGGTAGGCTAGTAAAATTATACCAAGCCATACAGAATATTACAGTTTGATTGAACAAAATGTACTTACATTTTCATTTAGGAAATTTGTCAATTTCAAATAAAAATAATTTAAATACTTCGTCTGATTTAAATGAACGAATTGCTTGAATACTTTAATAAGTTAAAAAAGGTAAATAAAATCCTTCCTCACATCAATGATCGTATTCTGTAGAAGTATTTCGACAACTAAGTTGTCACCATCAGCAGACACTGTGATTAATTATCTACAGATAATAACGAACATTGACGTAGAAAGGGGTTTTATTTACCCATTTTGCTTAATTCAATCAACCACAGTCTCCACTAAAATTTACCTACTTTTAATGATTATTCAAAATTTAAATTAAATATATTTTAATATTTTTACCGGGTAGTTTTTTGATATTTAATGGTGAAACTATTTCAGTCGTTTTCAAACAAAGTTTTTTTTAAAGGGATGTTTGGAATAAAAAATTCGGAAGAACTTCTGGTTCGTTTCAAGGTGTTATAGACTTTTCTTAAATCATAAAATTATTGTAATTGATAATTTTTATATAAATACTGGTTGAAATTACTAGAAACACTAATCAATGTGTTTTCACTTTTTTATTTGTGTAGGCATTGAAAAACTGTCTTCATAAATACGTGCATTTATTTGGAATAGCTTGCTTACATTAATTTAATTTGTAATTCAACATTTAATGCAATCTTCAGTTATGCATTTTAAGTTTCAAATACAGGTTAGGCTGTACAAGGTCAAATTAAAAATTGATCGGTATTGTTCTTGTAGAAGGTCCACTGCGTTATTATTCTTTAATTAATTATTTGATATTAATTGTTTAATACAACGTTTCAAAACTTAAATTCATGTTTTCCATAATGGTTTTATCGGATTCAATATTTACCTTCAAAGAAGTGTTAAAATCTTAAATTAATCAGTAATCTGTCCTGAATTATTATCATCCACTACTTTAGCAGTCTTTCGGTTCCAAGTTTGAGAAAAAGTGATGGGGATTAGCAAACTGAGAATATAGAATAATTTAGTCATCAAATGAAGAATTAAAATTCAAGAAGTAGTTGATGTCTGAACAAAGGGAATGAAAGAGTTGAAAACGAAAATCATTATAAAGAAAGTAAAGTGATGATCATTAAGAAGGAAGAAAATAATTTCCAAACATAAAATATTCGAGCTAGTTACTGCTTTCGAGTACTTTGGGACAATTATATCAAAAGATAGCAACTTAGATGTAGAAGTCGCAAAAAAAGAAGATAATATACTAATATCTGCTACACCATAAATAAACCAATACTAAAAAAGCAGATACAAATAACAAAATCAAAGGTTCGCAATTCAATGATAGTTCTAAGTCTACCATACGCAATTGAGTTTTGGGTGAAAAAACACCAAGCCCATCTTGAAATAGCATGATGTACCAAGTAATAATTGCAAAAATAATATATATCATAGAAGGAAATTCAGTCGGTTAAATTTTAAAACAAAGATGAGTTGCAATAAATTGACAATAAAAATATTATAAACTGGTTAAGAAAAGAAAAGACAAAATCTAAGAAGATTTGGCGAAAGAGAATTGATGAAATAGGATAAAGATAGTAGGTGGAATAAAACGACTAACACTAGGACTGAAAGATTTGAAAGAAGTGGATAATGTAAGAAACATAAGGATATGTGAGAAGAAGAAAAAGAAGCGTGAAAATATGGTTAGATATTATCATTTAATTGTGTATTTTCTTCTAAATCGAATCTCAAAAACAAAGAACATTTTAGTAACTATATTTGCATAAACATTATTTTTTTGACAAGTAAGGATAACTTTACATTCTTCGTATTGATGGAAAAATATTATTTAATAATTACGAGACGAAAACAATTGATTTTATAGTAGAAGTGAACGTTAACACATTTCAAGTTTCGAAGTTTCTACATGGAATATGTGTTAGTAATTAGGCTATTGTATTAGCTAATTCTCGATTTGTTTTGCGTGGATAATTGTAAATTGAAGTGTTTAACGGTCGTTTTAAAAATAAGTTATTTCCAAAATCGCCAAGCATTATTCATGTAAAAATTTTCCTTCCAAGACAAAGAGCCTACTTTCGCGTCGTACTTTCTCGGATAGTCTTTCGTTTACTACGGAAAGAAGTTCTAATATCTTGACTTCTGGATTAAATCGAAATAATAGGACGTACATTTTTTTAATTTTTGATACTACATTACATATATTACATTACACATTGTCAACTTATATATTTTTTCCTGCAGATGAAAATGTTATAAATCATGTATCGTAATTTAATTTTAAGAAAAATTATTGCTAGTTTTGTATTGGCACAGATCCTTAATTAACTACGAAGTCTATTACGCTTAATCACAGAAAATAGAAATAAATATTAAAATATTATTAACCTAAATCAATTTAATTGAATTAATTGGCTATAATACATATATCATTTTGCATTAATCGTACTACTTAATATTGTTTTTAAATCAAAATAAAATACAGCAAAAATGAATACATATCCCTACATATAACCGTATTTGGCAAGAAATTTGATTATTTACAAAATAGTAAACAAGGAATTATTAACGAAATGTACCATTATATATCCAACCTTTTTATTTTGAAATTGGTTTCGCTTCATTTATTTCTTCTATTTCTTGTAGTATGAAGTTTTTATAAGAATGTCTTGAGGAATATTAATTGTATAAGTAGTACCTCTCAAATGGGTCAACACGGATTCCGCGTTAGTCGAATGGAAATCGTGAAAAAGCGGCGTTAAATTAGTGAGTCACGCTTTACAATCAGTATAATTGGTTTAGTTTAAGTATTCTTGTACAGTGGTTGTTATTTTGTTATACTTGGATTAACGCGATTTAAAAAAAAGATATTGGAAATTTACTTTTCTTAATCAAAAACGTATAATGGAAGGAGTTTTCATTTTTGTATATATCTTGAAAGTAATGTAACTGTTAATAATGAAATGATCTTAAATGACATGATGATGAGTAGTTTGATTTGAATTTACAAAACTCAAGTAAATTTTAAGTATGGTAAAGTAAAGGCAGTGCAGAAGTAAATAAAATTTGAAAATTACCAGTTAAAGGAGATAATGATCAGATAATTGTAGAAAAATGTTGCATATGCAAGTTGCATTTTTAAAGAATAAAAAAGGAAGAGATTTTCATTTGCGTTTGTTATTCGCGTATCTTGAACAAATGACACTTGTTGCAATAACCTAGTATAGTGCTAAGTAAGGCCAAACGTCGAGTTATTTAACAATCCCACGACCTCATCATTCAATGTCATGTGTACATAAATTTTACCAGATATACTTGCATTTGAACGCCATGCTTCGCGTATGTTTATTGGATTAGATATTAGAATTTATTTAATTAATACGACAATATTACTTTTTATAGACATTTTATTAAACAGCAAAATTAAGTGAGAGAATGCGATTAATGTATGCCAGTTATTATACGAGGATAGTTTGACAAGTAGTGAGAATGACACATAGGTGGCGCTCTAATTGGTAAAACAAATGTACTGTAATTTAGGTTGCCTATCTATATGTTTACATTCCCATATTTAGATAAATCGGTTGATTAGTTTATTTTTGACAACTGATTGAAAAAGAAGCAACACGTCGTTAAATACTTCGTAATTAAGGGTATGAAAGCTACCGAAATAAAAGATGAGTTACGGGAAACATTAGGTGAATCTGCTCCATCATCCGCCACAATAAGTAGATGGGTAAATGAATTTAAACGTGGTAGAACAAGCTGTGTTGATGAAGCGCGCTCTGGAGCACCCAAAATCGTGACTTCTAAGGAAATGATTATAAAAATCCATAATATTATTACGCAAGATCGACGACTCAAAGTGAGAGAGATAGCAGACATGGTAAATATTTCAACAGAACGCGTACACCACAATTTAACGGAAGAATTGGTCCTTTTCAAGCTGTCGGCAAGATGAGTTCCGCAATTGCTTACGACTGATCAAAAGTTCACTCGTTTGCGCATTTCCAATGAGTGTTTGGAGATTATAAGCGGAATTCGGTTGATTTTTGAGGCGATTTGTTACTTGCGATGAAGCTTGGATACACTACAGTACACCCGAAACTAAACAACAGTCGAAATAATGGTTAGAACGTGGTTCTGCACCTCTAAAGAAAGCGAAAACCACTTTATCGGCAAACCAGGTGATGGCATCAATTTTTTGGGATTCAAAGGGCATTTTGCTCATTTATTACTTTCAGAAAGGCGCCACGATAAACGGACAATATTATGCAGAACTTCTACAAAAATTAAATGTTGAGATTCGTGCTAAACGGCAAGGAATGGCAAAGAAAAAGATTCTGTTTCACCAAGACAACGCTCCCTCGCATACCAGTATAGTTGCGATGTCCAAAATCCACGAGCTGCATTTTCCTTCCGACGTCCACCTTTTTCCAAAATTGAAAACGGCACTAGGTGGACAGAAATTTTCGTCTAACGACGAGCTTGTCATCTTCGTAAATGAGTATTTTGCAAGCCTTCCGGAATCGCATTTTAGAGATGGCATAAGGGCATTGGAGCACCGTTGGAATAAATGTATTGCTCTTTTAGGAGAATATATTGAAAAATAAAAATTATTTTGTATTTAAAAAATTCGTTTCTCACTACTTGTCAAACTACCCTCCTATAATGAATGTTACTCAAAAATAATTAAAAAGATTTTGGTAGCTGTTCGTGAAAAAAAAATATTTTTACAGTTATTTGTTTATTTTGTCCAGTAAATTACGATCGTCAGAAATTATTAAGCCATTATTAAAATAATAGCGTAAAACGTAAAATGTTGATTAGTTTATTTATAAAGTCACGACGTTCCATGGTTATTATATGCAGTTTAATTCTTAATTTTTATTATTGTAATTTGTTTCTAAACTTATCGTTAACTTTTTTAAATAATTTTTTTTGATTCTTTCATAAACGCCATGACATGATAAAAAAAAGGAAATTAATGACTTTATATTTCTTCAAATTCACGTACGTTAATAATTATTAGTAGATTGCCTGCAGCTTCAATTACTAACTGCAACTGCTACAAACTTTTTCTTTATTCTACTACCTTTATTTTTCGAGCGACTCTTTTTATGCCTTATTTATGTGATGCAGGGGCAATTAATTTTACGGCATTCAATTTTAATTAATTGCTTCGCAGGGTTTTACGACTCGTTTTTACAATTCTTCTTCTTATTTTATTTCGTAGCCAATGCATAACAATTAAAAGACTCCGTGTAGAAATTCCGAAATCCTTAAAAACTGGAAATCATTGTCGTAGCAAACAACGCAAAGAAGTTTCATGTGTAATTAAAAAGTCGCTTTGTGTGTGTGTTCCTTTTTTTGAGTCCTTAAGACTTCAGTAATGTAAAAATACAAATAGAAATTTATTAATGCATGGTAAAGTGTTGATGTTTATATATTATATTATTGGAAATCTGTACATACACTGATTCGCATTATATTTGCATATAATGACTCATAAGAGATTGAATACTCAGATTAATTCAAAACAGTTTTGTTAAACGAAACTGAAAAAAACCCACTTCATTGCAATTCGTTGAAATCTACATATGCTATTCAAGTTCAAAGTATTCTTATAAAAGCGTAAATTGCTTCATTATTTGCAAGTCTGTCTCCATTTGTATGTATTTGTATGATAATCTTCATCTGCGAAGGAAAACAGAAATATTTTTGTACAATATCAAAGTTAGTTAGTATTGTGTTTGTCTAAACATGCACAAATTACACTGCAAATATATATATATATATATATATATATATATATATATATATATATATATATATATATATATATATATATATATATATATATATATATATATATATACGTACATAATCGTCCAGGGTTCTAATTGCAATATGTAGAATGGAACATTTGTTATTACTTTTTTCGTAAATTTATCTTTGTCGAACAGAATTATTTTCAAAGTCTCCAAGTATCGGAGTAGTGGACTGTGGATTTTCTGCACAGATAGGGTGGATAAATTACTCCAGGTGGTTGTAAACCTATTCCATAGTGATCTTGCAAGACCTGTTGTAGTTATTATAATACGATACAGAATATACTTTTCTCATGCGTAGATATCGCGTTTTTGCTAAGCTGTTACATTAGCATCCCCTTTTTTATTTAGCAGAATATAGTTGCGGTTGGTGTGAAGTTCATCATTCATATTACTCATATGTTTGTTGAGCTTATAGTACCATGTTAGTAGACGCAGCGAAGTAGCGATTGTTCCTCCAAGAAATTGCTTTGCCTATCTTTTACCTGGAGTGTTTATTTACCCCTTCTTCGTTGTTATAGCGTTGCAATTCTATTTTAATCGTCTATTACAAAAATATAAGTAATATGCGACTCTCTTATGGCTAGTGTTAAATTACGAGGAATCCAAAGGAGCCATAAGTTCTACACGCCAAAGTGGTTGAGTAAAATGATTTTTGCGCTTTCACACCACTGTGCAGGTTTGCTTAAATTTAGTGAATTATGACGTGACGATTTTCCTCTATTATGGTGCATTTGCCTCTAGATTTATGTTAGTGAAGGTCGTTTTCTTAATGTTATGTCGCAAGCTGGCACATCATGGATTTATATCCAAAATTAAATTCATTAAGTTAGTGTTTAACGGTATCTAATTCACATAACTCACTACTTCTTCAGTTCGTCGTAATATCTTTACAGACTTAATCTATGTGGAAATTACAGAAAATGATGTAAATAAATAGAGGCTATTTAGGTCCATAGATTAGAAATTTATCATTCCTTTCAATTCGCTCTTTTTCCTGAAATATCTTATTCTCTTCTTTTTATCATATCCTTTTCCACTGCCTGCATCCAGCCCATCTAATACCGGGGCTATCTTGTTTTTAGTTTATCATTAGCTTTATTTGTAAACTCTCTTTTTGCTAACAAGCTTTATTATTTTCTATACACGTGATTCAAGCTTTTTATTTTCTGCATTTTTATTTAATCAGACGTAATTATACCATTAGGTATCGGACTATTTATCATATTACATTCTTAGTTATTTCTAATTAACCTCTTCCAGACTTTCTTGTCTTGCGTCTTATATCTATTTCTCTCTAGCTAATTCCTTTCGATCCAGTTATCTGTCTAACGTGCTCTTCCCATCTTCTTTGTGGTCGTCCTACCCTGCTTTTTTCCTCTCTCTGCCATTTCCTTGATAATTTTTCCGTTCATATCTCCCATCACTACAATTTTTCCCGTTTCTATATCTATTTCGCTTTGCAGTGCTTCATAAAAATCATCCTTTTCTTCTTTTTTTGCGTCATTATTTGGTCCGTATCTTATGATTTTGGTGTCGGTTTGATTTCTCTCCCATTTTATTTGTGCTAGTCTTTCATTCATAAAGTTTCCTTTTTGAATTATTTCAAATTTTTTCCTTTCTGACTATTAGTCCTACTCTTTCCGACCACTATTCCTAATTTTTTACACCAGGCCAAAATAATATATATCCCTCCCTTAGTTCCACTATTCCATTCCTTCTTTTGTAAATTTCTGTTATTCCTAGGTAGTCTAGTTTGTATGTATGCATTTCTTCCACCAGTTCATCCTCTTTACCGTTTAGACGTTAAAAGTTCCTATTTTTATCATTTCCTTCTTCCCTTTATCATCAGCACTTGCCTTTGTCAATGCACCATCTTCCATTGTTGTTCTTTGGATTAATTTTCTTGAGTTTTTGTTCTCTCTACTTTTTTCATCTACTTTTTCTAAGATCGGTTTTTCGTCATTTCCTTTCTGAATAACATTCATAACCTTCTTCGTTGCCATGGTCATCGTCGTTATTCCTTTCGTTTCTGGTCTTACTAATTCAATCATATATACTGTCTCTCTTATTTTGTCCACCTCTTCTTTCTGTATTTCTACCCCCATACTACCCTTTATAAAATTTTTCATTTCTATTTTCAAATCAAGTTTATCTACCGATGTCATTCCCATTCAAGATATTACGATGTTTTTCCTTGTGTTCCTTCTTTCCAATGTGTTCATTTTCATCCTCTATCGACTTAATTTTTTAATTTTTTTCCTTTAGTATTTCGTTTTCCCTTCTTCGGTTGCTTAGTTCTTTTTGATATTTTGCCTGATTTCGTTTTATCCTTTTTATATCTTTCATTAATTCTCCCGTCATATCGACTAGTGTGTCCTCCTGTTCTTTTCCTTTTTGTGGAGTTCTTACCATTTTTTTGTTCTTTTTGAATATTATAACTCTTCTTTCTTGTGTCCTCTGGCATGTAATCGTCGCTGTCTACAGTTTTCTCTATTTCCTATTTATGTTTTATTTCTTTATAGTTCAAGCGGCTCGACTTTTTCACGCCTGCAATACAGTTGTCATTTGTTCGCATAAAAAATGTTTAAAAAACCCGGTCGGTCAACCCATCACACCTTGAGGTTTTATCGTTGCTCTCCTCTCACTCGCACCTATCTCAGATTTGCTAGTTGTTCGTTTATTGTCTCCCTAATTACTTACACTAACAATTTTCTTAAATCTAACTTCGCTTACTTGTTCGCTCGATATTCTCACTTCCGTCTATCTGCGTCTGATCGTTCAATAGTTCACAAATCCTCACTCTACTCATATTTTGAGGATTTATTATTTACGGAACAAAGATCAAGCTTGTCTTCACGGTAGGAAACGTACACTCAATGTCTCTTGTGTAGTTTTATATATGATACAATATAATAGATGCTTTTCTATACAGTTGGCCTACTTCTTAATTACTCCTTTAAAAATCTTTCTTAGTATTGATTTTCTTCCTCCATATTTTTAGTTTTTCCTTCTCTCTGTTGTCCAAAACTCAGGTTTTGCATCCATAAGTAAGCTAAACTAAAACTATCGGTTTTAGTACTATCTTATATAATCGAAACTTTGGTTTCCTTGAAATATATTTCGATTTGTGTACTAAGACCGTCCATAAATCTTATCCCTTTTCACTAATTCTTGTTTTAACTACAGACTTTCTATTGTATTATAATTACATTTTATGTCTTTTAAAGAGGTATTCAACTCAAATGATAATAACTTCAAGAAGTCACAATATTTTTTCAAGCCATTTTTGTATAATAAACCTCACAAAATATTAAATGAAAGTGTTAAAATGACATTCATATAAATAAATCATCACCTAATGCATGATTGCATATTTCGAAAAGCTAATAATCACAACAATAGTTTCCTCTATAGTACTAAAAACGACAAGTATCCTTCTCGAGATTCTCTACTTTGTTTCATTTCATTTACATGTAATCAATAATATACTCAATATTAAAATTATCCTAAAATATTACAAGTCTATACATACAAAATTCTATTTCCTTTTTTTAAAATTACAAGACGATACAATTTATTCACCCTCTAGAAAGGTACACTTATGCATAAATAATTCTAGCAATAAGTAGGTATACTTACACTATACGTATATATTTAAGTTGAAGAATACAAATAAATAATTAATTTCATTAATCATTTAACCTATTAGAGTTACAAATACTACGAGCTATCGTACAGTTCATATCTTTAATTAGTTGTCCAATAGATGTCGCCGTACATCGTACATAATTTATGACAATAGCATTGGTTGGGTGTGTATGTATAAGCGTTTAATACGACGTAATTTCAACGTTGGAGTAACAAACCAACCCGTACTTAATGTTTAAGATTCTTCGTACATATTTGTTTTCCTTTTGTATGACAAATATGCGCTGTGTCCTAGATATATACATTTAAATTGTTAATGGTAAGTTAGTTTCTCTACCTGGTGTGTTTAATATTTATACAATGTAAACATATAAATGGAACTCTTATTCATTTCATTAAAGTTATAAAATTTAGCACACGATAATATAATTTGATTTGTAAATTTAACTTCTAATTAAAAAAAATATTGACAAGAACCTAAATATTTCAAACACTCCTTCATTCATAGTCAGAGAGATGTAAAACTAGGGCTCTAATAAACACAGGTAAGGAAAGGAAAATTTCTAAGGGAACATATTTGCAATATTTAATAATAGTATTATGTAATAATTATTAAATTACAAATAAGCTAAAAAGGTAGTTAATTCTAATATGATAGTACATTTTCGATGCAGGAATATACGCTGTGAATATTGGCATATTGCTTCTGGCTTTATAAGTAATTTAACAACAAGTGTTTAATTATTTGTTATAATTGAATGTTAAAATTTATTCTAGCGTCAAAAACACGACCAATGTATTGGGTTGGCAACTAAGTACTTTTGGTTTTGTAGTATAAAATAAAACACTTTTTTCTTAAACAAAGAATAGTTTTTAATCAATTATATATTTTCCATTTTGCTCAATAATCTTTTGCCATCTTTCTTTCAGCTGCATGATTCCGCGCTATAAAATTTCTGGTCCTTATCAGCAAAAAACTGAACCAGGTGCGAGTGAAGGTCATCGTCATTTGTGAAAGTTTTACTATTCAAAGAATTCTGCAAACTTCGAAATAAATGGTAATCAGATGGTGCTAGATCAGGGCTGTATGGCATCACTTCCCAGCCAAGCTCCAATAGTTTCCCACGAGTTGCCAAATGTGTGAGGCCTTGCATTATCTTGGTGGAAAACTACACCTTTCCGATTTGACAATTCTGGCCGTTTTTCTTTGATTGCTTCATCCAGTTTTATTAATTGTTGACAGTAAACATCAGAATTGATCGTTTGGTTCCTTGGAAGCAGCTCAAAAAACACAACACCTTTGTAATCCCTCCAAACTGACAGCATGATCTTTTTTGGATGCAATTCAGCTTTCGATGTGATTTGAGCTGATTTATCGTGTTTGCTCCATGATCGTTTTCGAACTATGTTACTGTACAGGACCCATTTTTCATCACCAGTGATGATTCTTTTTAAGAAAGGGTCGGTTTCATTTCGTCTAAGGTGCATATCGCAAAAGTTGATTCTTTGTATTAAATGAATTTCTTTAATTCGTGAGGTACCCAAATATCAAGCTTCTTAACTAGCCCAAGACATTTTAAATGTTTTTCAATTGTTGTGTGCGATACATATAACCTCTCCGCAACCTCTCGAACAGTTATATGACGATCCTCTTCAATTATGACTTTGATTTGGTCATCATCAACTTCAGTAGGCCGACCAGAACGTTGCTCATCTTTGAGGGCAAAATCTCCAGAACGCAATTTTTTATACCAATTCTGACACGTGCGCTCTGTTAAGCAATTAGCACCATAAACTTCACATATCTTTTTGGAAGCCGCAGCAGCTTTCTTTCCTTTACGGAAATAAAATAGTAAAATATGTCGAAAATGTTCGTTTCTGCACTCCATTTAAAATTAACCCACAACTAATAGCTTTAATAAAAATCACGCACTACTTGCTTCTGAAGTTACGTCAATGTGACTAGTATCACGCGACAAACGGTAAAGTACAGCACTAACATACGTTATACAAAAAATAAAGCAACGCTCTCTATCAGTAAAAACCGAAAGTACTTAGTTGCCAATCTAATATTATATTGCTTAACGAAAAATTGTACAATTTATATTAATATTGAATAGTATTTTATTTATTTTTATGACCTTATTAAGATGTCCAGTAAGAAACGTACAGATTGTTAAAATTTTCCCATATTTCATTTTTAATTATTGTATTAAACAATTGCTTCCCAGTAGTTTCTTCGATGTTTAAAGTAAACCAAATACCAACTTTGTAAAGCCCTAAGGGCATTATATTTATGTAACGCGTAATAAACCTTTAACATAAATATTAATCAGTTGAAATACTTTTTTAGACATTAGTATTTTACAAGCAGGACAGTAAGAATAAATTGTTTATCTCTGTTTGTCCATTTATTTATTTGATTTCTGCTGGAAAAATTGCAGTAGTTGCATATAAAAAACAAAAGAATAAAATTTAATTTAAAGAATTAATACACAAAATAAAAATTAGAAATAATTTATATCTGAAGTGGATGATTTTATAGGCGAAACATTGGGTGGGAGTCCAGATGCGCGCAATGTAATAATAAATATATTTTTACATAATTTGCATATAAGCAGGTTGATAGCTCAGTGGTAAGTTAGTGCCTTAATGCCGTGGATTTTGGAAATGAATCCGATGGTCTGTTGGCCGGGAAGAATTTTCGTGGTTTCGCTTCACGTTTAAGTGAATGCTGAGAGTTAAAGATTTTAAGACGCACCACGAACGTAAGTGTAATAATAACTCACGTCCTGCCGATGGCCCTTGAAATTGGTGTTAAGCTGTTTGGGAATGTGAAGTCATGAATTATTATAAATCGTTAATGTAGATATTGAAAACTAAAGTTATAAAAAACATATTTCCGTTTGTTTCAAGACAGGAAAACATCAACTTGAGAAGAATAGAATAAAAACCAATACACTTTAAATTAGTAAGAAGAAAATTACGATAAATTAAGTCAAAAGCCTTCGGGAAGTCATCAAAACATATTAACTCGTTTATGTTCGACCAATGCAACAGAAAGATATCGTATAAGTTAATTATCGCTGATGATCCTGGTACAAATTCACGGTGGTGTGTCAATACGTAACATTTGACATATCATAAATTCTAAATAAATGTTGGTAATTTTGATGGAGCCTGTGGTTGATTAACTTAATCACTTTAGGTTGATTTCCACATTAATTTTGGTATTCTGTATGCGTATTTCGACAACTAAGTTGTTATCATCAACAGATAATTAAATTGTATCGCTGGCAATACGAAACAAATTCGTGTGAGTTTTTGTCGTAGTTTTCCAGGTCCGACACTGTTTAATTATCTGCTGATGATGACAAGTAGAGGGATTCAGCCGATTCTCAAACCTCCTCATTGATCTTGACCACAATGCATGTTGAAACGGTCAAGGTCAATGAGGAGGTTCTAGAATCGGCTGAGGCCGAAGAGGTTTTTAGTGTTAAGGTTATTTCAAGGTTAAGGTCATTTCAATGTCGAAGGTAATGAGGAGGTTCTAGAATCGGCTAAGTCCGAGGGTGTTAGTAACTTTTAGACCATTGCAAAGTAATTTCAAGATCAATGTGGTTTTAGAATCGGTTGAGCTCGATGAAGTTCAAAAAATAATTACGTGCGTGAAGAAAGATATATAAAGGTAGAGTTATGGAATTATTCTCAGTATTGTGAGTTATCATGAAGCGTTCATTTAATATGAAGGAACAAATTGATTGTTCTCAGAAAATTGAAGACGGTTAATTGAGAAGTGTTAGTATTGAAGAAGGTAATTTCACGAAGTAGAAAATTATAAAGTGGATCCTTGTATAGAAGCTTTTTTTACTCAAATGGGTCAGACGAATGATATTTAGGATAAACTAGATATGTGTGTGCAGAAAAATGTACGAGAACCATCTTGGAATTTACCTTTAGTATGGGAAAGGACATACTTTTTGAACAAAAGTCATTCCAAGTGGATATGTGTTGGTTTGTCACCAGACTTTGATTTTGTACCCGTGGTGAAAATTGTAGGCATAAAAAAGCAATGTGTGCTTTTTAATGTTGAATCATGTTGATTAATTTTTATTAGAGACTGCGAAGTTGAAAAAATATTTTGAATATTACAATGGAGTATTTCCAGTTACTAGTAATTTTAATTTGCAAATGTCTAGTGAATGTTTTGATGGATGGACTAGAATATTGAAAATTGGTTGTCGAAATAACTGATTAAATAAATGTTGTTAACTAAATTCCGTATATTTGCTATTTCAGCAAAAACATAAATTCATTTTTCAGAATTGTAGATGCAGTATGCACAGCTCCATATATTTTATAAACGATATTCTTATAGCATTAAAAATTTAAACACTTAGTTGCTGGCCTTGCAATTTTAACGGATGAAATACACTGCTACGAAGAAAAAGATAGGAAAAACATTGTGATTCATGCAAGCATCCAATGTATAATAAAAATTAACATTAAAAAAGTATGTAACTGCTTATTCAACAATAGTATTGTGTTTGTTAATCATTGTCCTTCTCAGAAAAGTTAGGTATAATTATACTGAGGGTTAAGAAAATGGTAAATTGGCACATATTCATTAAACTGCATATTTAAGTTTTGGATATGCAATGGAAACATTTCCACAGCAGCAAATTTTTACTTTTTAAGGACGCATTTCTTTAATAGAGTTTTAGATACGGTTATTACAACACACGGTTCAATGTAGGTGTACATATAGTGTGATCCAAAAGTATTGGAACATTGTTTTTGAGTATTTTCTAAATTAGTTTTATAAAATAAATTCGAACAAGTATTAATAGCATAATCCTTTACCACAATTTAATGATAATATTTAATTTTTTCTGATGTCATCGTATTCCTTTAATGATAACTTGTATATTTTATATTAAGATTGAATAAAGTGTATTTATTTCCTTTTGTGATTATGTATGCAATGTTATAAATATATAATATAAATATAAAAAATATTTTAACAGAAATGCATGCTGTTGAATCAATTATTTTGAACATTTAAATTAATGTTACTTATCTGATGATTGTCAAATAAAATCACTTAAACTCTTTTAAAAAGTATTTTTCGTATTATAGAAATATGTTACACCTATGAAAGGTAATGTATCCAAATTTCGGTAATAATTGTATACGGTGATCTAAAATTAATCCATGAAGAAATAGTTGCATATTTTATTTACTACTGAGCAATCAGAACCTGGACTATTATAAAGAGCATTGGAAGTTTTGCTAACAATGCCAAAATTCTCGTGTTTGAGAAAAGATGATGACCATGTATGAAATCAATCAACTTTTAGGCAATACTATTGTTTTTTTTTCAAGTACATTTTTTACTTAAATTAGGACAACTGGTGTTGATTATAGTATAATTTTCACTAATTAAATCGGATACTGTGGCTAACTCTATTAAAGTTATAATTGTCGCAATATGGTTTTAAAATATGAATTCGTATCATGAGCAGTTGGAAAATGAAAACATTCGGAGTACTAATTCACATTTTACATTAAGTAAAGCTCCTTTGAAACCCAACTATTTATATCTGGTCGGAAATTCACAGTACAAAACATATCGATACTGATAGGAGGATGTTGACAATTATGGAAATGGAAATATGGTTAGTTTCACAAAGAATTTTTTCCATTGGGAAATTTGTTAGTGTGATATCATTTAGCGCAGCGTGCCTTTCGAGGAAATATTAATATCTGTGTGCACTTAGATGTTCTTCCTGGGTTAAAAAATTTTAAACAGTGGGTTAGTTTTAAGCAGAAAACATCGAAGCGTAGGTCGGCCAGTGATCTTAAAAATGAAGAAAAGATCATTATAGTCATAAAAGAGCTGCATTAAATTTAACCTCTTGTTTATTATTATTATCCGTACAGGATTTCGTTACGAATTTTTAAAACTTAGAAATTAATCCGTAGCAGGAGCACCTTTTGTTTATAAGTAGTGAAGTATGATCAAGGTCACTGGTTCTCTTTGTATTTTGAAGAAAATGGACTAAAAGTAACGTCAAAAAGATATTCGTAAATGTTTTAAACGTTTTTCTTTACACGAATCAGAAAAGAGAAAAATTTGTACTATATACTGATTTGAATAAGATGGATCAACCAGTTAGACTGCTAGAATTTCACTGGAATTCTTATAGGAGGCATTATCTACTTTCTCAAAATGGTAATATGAATTGGTTCTCCAGGTTGCCGGACAATACCGTTCCATATGGGTTTAAAGTTTCTAAAGTTTATGCTTCAATACCATGAAACCTTGACGAATTAAAAAAAAAACATATTATTGGAAAGCATGAAATTATACCTCAAGAATTGCGCAATAAAGTCATATCTAATCTCATTAAGGGTTTAAAAGAAGTTGTTGAAAAGGATGGAAGTCAACACTTTCTTCATCTTGACTTCTGGGCTGAAACCGTGTCTTCATTAATACTGGCACCGTTTCGTCATCACTTGTATGGGACATCTTCAAGGCTAAATAGTCGCGCTGAAACTGAAAGTTTCAGCCAGTTTCAGCGCGACTGTTAGCCCCGAAGATATCCCATTCAAGTGGTGACGTAACGTCGGTGCCGGCATTGACGAAGACGCGGTTCCAGCTCGGAAGCCAAGATAGACAACGTCTGCGGTAGTCTACGAGTCAGGATGGAAGTCACTTTGAGGAGAAAATATTTTTTAAACAAAACTTTTATGCATTCAATAAACACATTTTGTATGTTAGCAATTAAATTGCAAACTCTCTTTTGGCGCACCATATATATCGCAAATTATTCAACTGTTATATGTTTTTCATATAAAAATAATGAGATAAATGAAAAACTCATTACACGAATTTTTCAAAAATTAGAACGAGAAAATTGTTTTGCATTATACTATTCTTACACTACCATTGAATAATATACAGGACAGAATGCCCATCACTATAAGGTAATAACAATTATGGAGATTTGACCTTGGCTATAATTAACTCTAGCAAAAATTTATTGTTATTCTTTTGAAACGTGTTTATCCTTCAATTCGCGTATCGTCATCATTACGTAAAGGATGAATAATACCAATATAGGTAGGTACAGTCGTATATATGTATATACATAATAACATGAATTGTTTACTGCATCTGCTAACATCAGTAAATGTTTAATTTGTATATACCATTATTTGAAATCGCGTTCCATCTTTTTAATATAGTAAATACATTGGTTTTATTTACGTAATTTGTAAGTTTAAATATGTTATGTATTTGTCAAGTGAATATTTGCGAACAATGTTTGTGACAGGATAAGTGCCGCGTTTTAAGTTTAGTTGCCGTAAAATTAACTTCTGGAAAGTGTATAAATCCGTCTTCTAAAATTATTTTAGAATATGTATTAATTTGAATGCATCACAAATTAAGATAACAATACACCTACAAGACTATGTAGGTAATAAATACGTTGAAAAGATCTGTCGTTTTAAACATGGAATAATAATAATAATAATAATAATAATATTTATTACGTTCCATAATGTCAAAAAACATAGAATATGTCATAAGTATAAAATATATAACAATGAAAAAACAATCACAAGTTAAAATAGATAGCATGTATATGCGTGCAGTTGACCTATGCTATATGCCAATGTCTACAATTGTTTTAAAGAAATCTTCCACACTGTAGAATTCTTGCTCTATTAGGCAAAACTTAAAAATAATTTTAAACCGGGCCAACGGCAAGCTCTTATCCGAAGCGGTATTCCGAAGCGGTATGTGGTTGTATATTTTTACGCAATGGTGAACAACATTTTTTTGTATTTTTGCAAAATACGTTCGTGGGGGCACAAGATGCATGAGTGTGGTTCGTTTCATATTTTTTAAAAAATTCATTATAGTTTATTTTCACATGCAGCGCGCACTGGAGTCTATATTGTTAGTACTTTGGCAGATCGAAACACACCCACACAACTCTTATTAATACCCCATGAAAGTGTTACTGGTTTGTAAATGAAGCATACATCTAGGGCCACTTCAGCGTTGTTTTTGGTATTAAAAGCTTTTTGACGCAACCCCCAAAAAATGCACACAGCCCCCACGCACTATCCCCCCAACAACGGGGGGGGGGAACGCTCACCAACTTAGTTCCGTCAACTTTCTTGTAAAATAATTCTTTTTTTATTGATCGAAAAACTAACTATTTTTGGTCACTATATTCTAATTTGTCAATTGTTGACAATACTCCAATCAGAATTGGTATTATGCTCTGGTTGAAAAAATTCATTACAGATAGAACCTTGTTTATATTAGTAAATGGTTGGAAGTCTCTATATTCTCCATTAATTTATATCGCATATTCCAAAATAAATCCCAAGAAACTCTGAACATGTTCCATAATTGTTGAATACGCCACTGATGTCTTGTTCCAATTATTGTCGTAAACCAGCGTTAACAATTTTCGAAAATGTGGCATGTGATCCAACCTTCAAACGGACTTCACGTTTGACATTCAATTTAGAAATACTATACATTTTATATTGCAACCAATCTGTTGTTTCCCTTTCGAATTCGCAAAAAAGATAGTGATATGAAGAGAAAACAACATTAGAAGTTTATATCGCTGTTTTATTAAATTTTGTTCAGTAAATTTTTATTAAAAATTTCAACAATTCTATTGTATTTACAATATGCATCACATGAGCACTAAAATATAATAATTTCTTTCAAAATAAGTTTTAAGCTCTTCAATAGTTCCGAAAAATTTTAGCTTACGTTAATTAATAATTAATTATCTTTGGTTCAGACAAATTTACGAGGAAAATAATAATGTTTTTCTATAACCGTAGAATTTAGACAAATAACTTTCCAACCATAGGGAATAAACATCGCATAAAAATCGCAAACTAGATGAAATCATTACAAACATAGACTTTGTTTAGCAATAGATGTTACAAATTTTCTAGATTATTTTATTATACTAAAGATTACGTTTGTTTAGAATGATGTAGTGTAATAATCTCTATATAGGTACCAGATAAAAATCATTTACTTATTATTTACTATAACATTCTTTTGTTATTTCTCATACGACCTGTTCATAAAATTTTAATGTTTGATCTTTTGATTATACTTATTATGATGTATCTATAATTGCTTTTACTTTTACCGCAAAATTTAATATTTCGTGCGTATTTCCTACATTTAATTGACATATATGCTATATGATATGTGTTAAAAAGAATCATTCAAATATTAACACCATGTTTACTACATATGTTTCAAGGAATCATCAGGCAAGCTTGTGTTATTGACGAGTGATTCCTTTGTAGAGCTTTTCGATACAGAAAAATAATGAAAAAACGTTGCTCCCCTCTATCGTACAACATACGAATGTATTGAACGACAGAACGAGAACGCGATTATCTCGCATGTCGGCAACAACGTTGCCAGAGCGTGTGTAGACGGCGAATTGTCAAATACATCAATGAATAAAGGAACCATTCAATATTATTAATAATACTCTGTTTACTATATATTTCAAGAAATACACCTATTATCAGGCCAACTTATGTAATTTACGAATGATTGCTTTGTGGGGTTTATCGTACCTTTTCGATACAAATAGGTGTATTCCTTGAAATATATGTAGTAAACAGGGTGTTATTAATATTTGAATGATTCCTTTCAACATTTATCTATTTGGCAAATTGCCGAGATTGCGAGTGACTGTCTACACACGCTCTGGCAACTTTGTTAGATGCGTTTTCGTTCTGTTTTTCAATTCTTTCGTGTGTTGTAAGGTAGATGAAGGCAATGTTTTTTCATTATATGATATAATTCGCAATTTACAAATTACAAAATATTTATAATGTATTTCGTCTTAAAGAAAATAAGTATATGGGTAGTGTATTTATTGTTATGTACTTTCCCATTAACTAGTTTTAGTTGTCTGTCCTTAATAATGATAATTGACAAATGGTTCTTACCAAAAAGTTATTCTTTACTTATTTGTTGAACTTTCGAATTATTTTCGTCTCCTGAATCATTTTTTGTTACATTCAACTTCGTAATGCTAAAAATATTATTTTGATTGTTTAGCTCATCAATGCTGTTTGAAGAACCTTGATGTTGGAGTTATTAAATTAAATTAAAAAAGCCGAGATCTAAATCGTTTAAATTTTGATTCTTCAATCGTTGCGACTTATATTAATTGTAAAAATAATTTTTTGATTCTTTTAGTATCGAATCTATTGGGTTGGCAACTAAGTACTTTCGGTTTTGTAGTATAAAATAAAACACTTTTTTTTAAACAAAGAATAGTTTTTAATCAATTATATATTTTCCATTTTGCTCAATGACCTTTTGCCATCTTTCTTTCAGCTGCATGATTCCGCGCTCATAAAATTTCTGGTCCTTATCAGCAAAAAACTGAATCAGGTGCGTGTGAAGGTCATCGTCATTTGTGAAAGTTTTACCATTCACAGAATTCTGCAAACTTCGAAATAAATGGTAATCAGATGGTGCTAGATCAGGGCTGTATGGGGGATCTGGCACCACTTCCCAGCCAAGCTCCAATAGTTTCCCACGAGTTGCCAAAGATGTGTGAGACCTTGCATTATCTTGGTGGAAAACTACGCCTTTCCGATTTGACAATTCTGGCCGTTTTTCTTTGATTGCTTCATCCAGTTTTATTAATTGTTGACAGTAAACATCAAAATTGATCGTTTGGTTCCTTGGAAGCAGCTCAAAAAACACAACACCTTTGTAATCCCACCAAACTGACAGCATGATCTTTTTTAGATGCAATTCAGCTTTCGATGTGGTTTGAGCTGGTTTATCGTGTTTGCTCCATGGTCGTTTTCGAACTATGTTACTATACAGGACCCATTTTTCATCACCAGTGATGATTCTTTTTAAGAAAGGGTCGGTTTCATTTCGTCTAAGGTGCATATCGCAAAAGTTGATTCTTTGTGTTAAATGAATTTCTTTCAATTCGTGAGGTACCCAAATATCAAGCTTCTTAACTAGTCCAAGACATTTTAAATGTTTTTCAATTATTGTGTGCGATACATGTAGCCTCTCCGCAACTTCTCGAACAGTTATATGACGATCCTCTTCAATTATGACTTTGATTTGGTCATCATCAACTTCAGTAGGCCGACCAGAACGTTGCTCATCTTTGAGGGAAAAATCTCCAGAACGGAATTTTTTATACCAATTCTGACATGTGCGCTCTTTAAGCAATTAGCACCATAAACTTCACATATCTTCTTGTGAGTCGCAGCAGCTTTGTTTCCTTTACGGAAGTAAAACAGTAAAATATGTCGAAAATGTTCGTTTCTGCACTTCATTTAAAATTAATCCACAACTAATAGCTTTAATAAAAATCACGCACTACTTGCTTCTGAAGTTACGTCAATGTGACTAGTATCACGCGACAAACGGTAAAGTACAGCACTAACATACGTTATACAAAAAATAAAGCAACGCTCTCTATCAGTAAAAACCGAAAGTACTTAGTTGCCAACCCAATACATTATTGTTGCAAAAATGTGGCTCTGTGTTATCTTGTTGAATAAATGGATGAGCATTCTTTCATCTGACATCGGAATTTCTTTCAACCAGCTGACAAAATGTTTTGTCTGATAATTTCTTTGATGATTACTTAAAAACACAATGTATTGAAAAAGTAGTTAGACAGCAGGTCTTTCAGTAAAATTCTGTATCTTACAGTAATCATAAAGGAGGTTGATCTATTGTAGCATGGACACGACTTTAATAATAGACCACCTATTCTTAGATGTTCACTGGGGCGGTTATTTATCCAGTATGGTGTATAAATACTAAATTTAAATTAATCAATGATATAAAAGAATTTTTAAAATAAACAAATGCATAACAATAAATCCTCAAGGTATTTAACGGTATCAAATTGAATTCAATTTTAATTTAAAAATAAAATGCATTTTTACAATCTACGTTGTTATATTAGTAAGTATTATTCAAAGTTTACAAAGTTAAATACTCCTTAAAAATTCAAAATTTGATTTGTCAAAATTATGATGCTAGTGCAAATATCTAATTAATTTCATAATATTTCCAAATATAACTTGTATAGATATATCAGTTGTAATGACATATAAAAATAGTATATATTCGTTTATTAGCTTGTATTTTATAATACATATTATCTCTTAAAATATTCTCATTTCTTGCATAATGAATAATAACACGATATATACTTAACAATGTGCACTAATTGGCATTAATATTAAAAACTAATAATTTATACCTAGTTAACAGATTATTGGGTTTAAAAGGTTGTAGGTGTCTTGTTTCTGTTATTTCATTATGGGTGTTTTGGATATTCTCCTCCATTATCTCATTATTTATATTTATATTATATTTTTTTACAATGGAAAAAATTGAATATCGTGCATTGATAAAATTCTTATTTTACACCAAAACAAATTCATGAACCATTGTTAAAAGTGTATATGGACTCTTCACCTTCAATTATAACAGTAGAAAGATGGGTTGCTGAATTTAAACGTGGTCGTACAAGTCTTGAAGACGATCCACATGAAGAACACCCAAAAAGTGCATCAACACCAGAAATTGTAGTAAAAATACAGGATATGGCTTCGAGAGATCATCGATAAACCGAGAGACATTTAGTAGAAGCCCTAGACATCTCATTAGGAAGTGTGTATTTTGACTGAAGTTTTGGTTTCAGAAAGGTGTGTACAAAATGGGTGCCGCATTCGTTAGCAATGGAACACATTCGAATGCGACTTTCTCAGTAATATTTGAAGCGTTTTAGAATGAATAAAAATGATTTTGTGCGTTGTTTCATCACCATGGATGAGATTTGGTTCTACCACGATCTTTAATCAAAACAAGAGGCTAATTAGTTGTGTGAACCCGGTACTTCGGCTCCGAAGCGAGTTATGGTCCAGAAATCGATAAAGTTAGCATTAGTTTTTTGCAAAAGCAATTTTGTTCGTGGATTACCTCCAAACTGATAAAATAATAAACGCAGATTATTATTGTAAAATAATTAGTGAATTAAAATACAAATTGTTGCAACATTTACCCTATTCACCACATTAGCTCCCAATGACTTCTAGCTGTTCTCACTTCTCAAAAAATTCATGCGTGGAAAATGTATTTCGGCAGTCTTCCCGGAAAATTGTAATATTGGCAATTGATAGATTTGACTGAAAAATGCAACTATGATATCCAGTGGCGGCTGGTCAGGTGAGGCAGGTGAGGCAGTGCCTCACCATCTAAATCTTGGAATTATAACAAGAATAATATGTATACTTTTAAAATTCTTTATAAATTATCATCTTTTATTCAGAATTTATCTTATAAACAATAAGAAAATAGTTTTAAATAAACCGGCATTACAAGCAAAGTACAAATTTATCATTTCATTTTAATTCCGTGCGAATGTACGAGCGCGTATACTTGCCCCGACCAACTTCATGCTTGATCTATGTATATCCCTACTAAACACGAATATTTGAGGCCCGGCCACTCATTGCCTCTCATTGAAAATTTATAACGCACTACAGCAGTCAAAAAAATTCTCAATTTCTATGGAAATTACAGTAAAGTATTAGCTACATATTTAAGATAACAAAGAAGAAAAAATATTCAAAAAGTTAATAGATTTTTCTAACTTTATTGTGAGATTTTTGAATTTTTTAATAATATAGAAAGCATTATTAATAGGATAAATTAAGTATTTATTTAATGATATAAAGATGTCTAAAGGTTTACATTCTTCTTGTACAGTTTCTCAATATTTCCTCCACGCAAATAATATGTTTTAAGTTTTAACAGGAGTATTTTTATTGTTTCAAGTAGATATTATTTAGATATCAATGTATGTATGTATGTACAATACAATAATTATCTGAAGCCAATTTAAACTGAGCCTCTCATCGAATCACAATCGGCGAACTACCGCATATACTCGAGGCTGACATTCTCGGCCCGAATCGCAAATTACAGCAGTTAAACTCGGGGGAATAACAAAGTTAGGTTAAATATTTTAATATTTGTTTAGTGATATTTTCAGTGATTTAAAAATTGTGAATATGGATTTAGAAAATGTAAGAAATACACAAGACATTGTAGATTTTTTAATAAGAAATACGTTCGTTGTTCTATCGGTAGAAAATCAATTATATGTCAAAAACCTTCCAAGACCAAACCCTGATTTATCAAAATCTCTTACAATACACGGCAAGTCTAACAGAAATTTCAATAATTCGTGGTATAACAAATGTAATTGGTTATGTGGTAGTATAAAAAGAAACAGATTATTTTGTTGGGCAGGTATAATTTTTTCCACAAATACAGATAGTATTTGGAGTAAAACGGGTTATTTTGATCTTAAAAACTTGTCGCGATCAGTAGAAAAACATACTAAATCCAAACATCACATTTTAGCTACTTGTAAATTACATATGTTCGGAAAATATAATATCGCGGATGCGATAGACAATGTGAGGCGCAATCAAATGGAGAATTACAATAAAGAAGTTAGCCAAAATCGAGATATATTAAAGCGTTTAATTGATATTACTATATTTCTTTGTACACAGGAATTATCTTTCAGAGGACATAATGAAACAAATACTTCTGCAAACAGGGGAAATTTTAAAGAACTTGTTTTATTAACGGCAAAACATGATACCATTTTACAAAAATTCTTAGATGATAGCTCTGTATTTTTTGGCACATCGAAAACAATTCAAAACGAATTAATAGAATCAATTAGTTTTATTGTAAAGAAAAAAATAGATTGCGAAATTTTTAATTCAGAATATTTTTCATGGCAAATAGACGAAACAACAGATATAACATGTAATTCGCAATTGTCTATTATTGTAAGATACACGATCGAGGGTAATATTGTTGAAAGGTTTTTAGGATTCTTTGATGTAAGTTCAGGTCGCACCTCTGATGATTTATTTAAATTATTAACTAATATTTTTGAAAAATTTCAGTTTAATAGTAAACTAATTGCTCAAACGTATGACGGAGCGGCAGTTATGGCTGGGCATGTGAACGGTTTACAAACAAAAGTTGAAGAAATAACTCCTCAAGCAATATTTACACACTGCCATGCACATGATATTTTTTTCAAATTTTTCAGGGTTTTCATCTTTTTTTTCCAAATCCACTAAGAGAACTCATGTGTTAAATTTAATCTGTCAAAAACATATACCATCAAACGCATCTACTCGTTGGAATTTCACTTCTAGGGCTGTTTTTACAATTCATGCGAATAAAAATAAGTTAATTGAAGTTTTTGACTTCATTGCAGAAAGTCCTGACTTTGATAGCATATCTATACGAGAAGCTTTTGGATTAAAAAATCTTCTTCTGGATAATGATTTTAATTTTCTTTTAGATACTTTTAAGTTAATATTTGGACAAACCGACGTTGTATTTTCAATATTACAAAACAAACTACGAGGGAGCGTTTTTATATTCGCGGAATGGGGGACAAGGGGTGGAAATAAAAAAAACAAATTATTTTTCTTTTTCAATATATTCACCTGCAAGACGGATACATTTTTCACATCTTTCAATTAATTTATTTATACCCTCATAAAAAAATGATTTCTCTTTATCTGCAAAATACGCCGAAACTGCATCCTTGACTTCATGATCGGCAGTAAATTTTTTACCCCGCAGCTCTTTTTTCATTTTCGGAAACAGGTAATAATCACACGGGGCCAGGTCTGGGCTGTAGGGTGGGTGATTCACAATTTCGAAACCCACCTTATGCAGGGCAGCTAACGCAACGCGGCTCTTGTGGACGGGCGCGTTGTCGTGCAAAAGCAGAACATCTTTTGTCAATTTTCCCCGTCTTTTCTCTTTAATGGCTTCTTTTAGTCGCTCTAATATTGAAGCGTAATATTCTCCGGTTATAGAAACACCTTTATCTTTATAATCAATCAACAATATTCCTTCCGAGTCCCAAAATACCGTTGCCATGAGTTTCCCAGCTGATTGTGACACTTTAAATTTCTTGGGAGGTGCTGTGCCCTTTTTATGCCACTGCATGGAGTCTTGTTTGGACTCAGGTACATAATGATGAACCCAAGTTTCGTCTCCAGTAACAATTCCACTCAATACACCATCCTTGTCTACATTACAGAGGTCCAAAAATGCACGCGAACACTCTACGCGCTGTTGTTTTTGCGGCGGCGTGAGCATTCTCGGCACCCATCTTGCGCTGACCTTAGACATGCCGAGATGATCGTGTAGGATTTTAAAAATTGTTGTATCGGATACTCCAACCATTTCTGCGAGTTGTTTCTTCTTTAGTCGAGCATCTTCGAGTACAATTCGTTCAACTTTTTGGATAAGTGCTGGTCACCTCAATGCTCCTGCCTGGCCTCGGATCGTCTTCAAGGGATTCCCTTCCTTGTTTAAATAAACTATGCCACTTGTACACCATGGTTTTTCCTGGACAAGAGTCGCCGTAAACCAATGACATCTCATTCATTATGGTCGCGACTGATTTTCCTTGCCTGGTAAGGAACTTTATAACGGCACGATATTCGATTTTTTCCATATTTCACTTTTCACTCCTGATTATGTTACTCGGTTGACGATAGCTCAAAGACTAACTGTCTAATAACAATGAAACTTCGTATTTATACTAATCATGAGTCGCTACACAGGCCACGCCCCCAATGCGCCTACTCACCCCTCTACAACCCGCTCATTCCGCGAATATAAAAACGCTCCCTCGTAACTGATGTTATTTATGCCAGAGATCGTTTACGTTTTTTGCTTGATAAGTTTAGAGAATTTCGGGAGTGTGATACATATTTCAGTACTGTATACGAAAATTCGATGTCTGACGAATCTGTTGCACATAAAAGGCGTAGAATTGATGACGTTCCAGATACTAAACAAAATTATAGAAAATTATTTTTCGAAATTCTAGATACGTTTATTAGTCAAATTGAAATTAGATTTATTGATTTAGAAAAACTTGCTTTTCTTGATTTATTAACAGAAAGTAAATTTGAAGAATATTCGAAGGCATTTCCTCAGAGGCTCTTAAATAATTTGTTTGAACAATATAAATTTTTTGATCAAATTCAATTAAAAAATGAATTAGCTGTTATTTATAGTGACATGCAACTCCTTGGTAATTCTAAAACACCATGTGAAATGTTAAGATTTATGCACGAACAAAAGTTAGCCATCTGTATGCCAGAACTTTTTAAATTGCTAAGTATAGTAGTTACCATACCGGTAACTTCCGCGTCCGTTGAGCGAAGTTTTTCCACATTGAAACGTATAAAATCGTATGTTAGAAATACAATTGGACAACAAAGACTTAGCAACTGTGCACTAATTGCAATCGAAAAGGAATTGGTTAAAACGATGACGAGGGATGAACGATTTTATAATGATGTAATTGATTATTTTGCTAACACAAAAAACCGGAGGATACCTTTGCTATACAAGAAGTAAAATCTATTAAATGTAATTCTACGTGCAATGCCAATAAAGGAAATTCTCTGTATTTTAAAATATTTTCATTTTGCATGTAATTTTGAAATTTTGTTATTGGATTGTTGTTGATTTATATATATACATATATATGTATATATTTGTTATATTATTAAATTTTATATTGTAATAGGAATGTATTTATTTTTTATTTTTAAATCCTAGAAGATTGAGTTCTTATTTTCGATTAATGTTTTTAGAATTTGTTTGATTTTTTAGAATATTTATTTTCGTTTCACAAGGGTTTGCTTTGAAACTTCGTTTTCCCTTAAAAATCGAATGGGGCGCGATATAGGGCTCAGTTCACGTCTGGCAGCCCTGTTTGTACTGGAAGCCCTATATATATATATATAAATATATATAAACTGTTTTTATATGTAGTAGGTATATAGAGTTTATTAATCAATTGTAAACAATTTTGAATATTTATTATTTTATCTGCCTCACCATGTCAAATACTCACGAACCGCCACTAATGATATCACAAAATACAATAAATACAAATACAATACGTAAGTATTCAGGTTTCTTGAGTATTAGATTTGCTTGTTGCTCTCCAGAGTTGGATACCATATATTTATATTGTTTACGAAACAACTTTGTATATCAGTAGTTTATTGTTGATTGATACTTTAGAATTTTTGCCTAATATTCAATATATGTTGCTAATCACAAATTAATTTTTTTACTTTAAATAAAAATATTTTCTCTTATTCAATTTCCTAACGAAATGCATACAAAGGCACTTCACGGAATTCGTGTTCGTTATTTTTCACCTAACGTAATAGTAGAACGATTATTCTGTTCATTGGCGAATGTTATATGAATTGACTTATTCTTATTGGCTTTATACTTTAAGAGATTCGATCTTTTTATGTTATTTTGTAGATGATTAGAGACTACCTTTGGATTTCTGTAAGAGTTAATATAACGGTATCATTTGGTAATGTGTCTAATTTTGTCATTCTGGGCATTACCATACTGTATAGAGAAGATATAGGGTAAATGACAAAATTCATTGCTAGAGTCAAGAAAAATTTTTTCTGTGTTGAATAAGACTTTATAAGACATTTCATAGATTTGGTGTGATTAGTTGAAAGTACACATTCATTTCAAATTTTCTTAAAATTTTACTTGAATCTACTTCAAGCAGTCTTTTTTATATTAATATTATTTATATTTCAAGGACTAATTTCTATCTGATTGATTATGACTTTTTAAATATATTTTTGTTATGTATTTATTCTATGCATATTCGTAGATGAAGTATATTTATTTCTTTTAATTGACAAATGGATTAATAAATATGTAAAACCTCTGCTAAATATTTACGGAGTAGATATTAAATCTGTCTGATATCGTATATAAAGCCTTGTACGTACTTTACTTGTTGCAATATTTGTATCAAAATATTTGATTAATAATATTTATTAAGTTTTATATTCGAAATTATGTTATATATTTAGAAATATATAAATATTTGCACATTTAATAATAATGTAGATTTTATTTCCATACCATGTAAAATAATATTAAGAAGCATATAAATATTAGGTCTAATAATAATTATTATTAGACCTAATATTATTATTATTTTAATAAATTCTTGGAAAAATGCATAGAATTTAGAATATCTGCTGTGACTGAATATGAATTTAAAAAAGTGTAATTTACAAACACACCAAATCAAAGCAATTGACTGTTGATCAACGAGAACGGTAAGTATTGCTTCATCGAAAAATTGTGTAAGTCGTCGTGCATATCCAGTAATAATTGTAGATTATCATAAACTAAAATTATAATAATAGCCCATGCCTTCACATCACCGAATAGCTCGACACCAATTGCAAGAGGCATTGGCAGGCTATGAGTTATTACGATCATGTACGTGAAGCGGACTAAGATCATTGATTACTAGCATTCATCTTAAACGAGAAGCAAAGCCGTAAAAAGAATTTCCGAGATTCTAAACTAAAACCCCGCCATGATAAATCAGTAATATCAGTATCTACATAGCCATCAACCTGTTGGTAATTGAACATTGCTGGAATGTTAAACTATAAGTCAGATTCGATCATGAAGAAATGACACTATTGCTACAGATACCGAAAATCTTATTAAATAAGAAACACCGAAGCGCACGACATATTAGCTTGAAAAAGTCACAAAATACATTCTGCTTCTGGGCTTCCGGGTTGGAACCGCGTCACTTGTACAAGTGCCGACGTTTCGTACCCACTCGTATGAGACATCTTCAGGACTCAACTACTGCTACTGTCTGTCGCAGAGGGCGCTACTAATCAAATGTCAGCACTTAAAATGAACATCCATCTCTAGTTAACAAATTTCAGTGCGATACGAATAATGTTGTAGCTACAACAAACTGTCAAAGTGGAACAAAATGGGATTAAACTGAGAACATTTTCGCAAACAATTATCTCAACAAGAATGCCTCGCCGAGTTGGTTTCTGTTTTCGGCAATGAAGCACCACATCAGTTATCAATTTCTCGTTGTTTTCCGCTCTCGAAGTGATGATCACGACATTTGTATCGAAAGCACGTTATATAGCAAGAATTTCTCTACAAGATCAAAGAACTGTTACTGCTGATTGGTATACAATCATTTGATTGCCGCAGATATCTCTGAGCTTCAAAAAATCAACCCTGAACGACGAATCATTCTCCACCAAGACAATGCAAGTTCGCGCACAACACGCAAGACAAAAAACATCGAATTGTTTGATCATCCTCGGTACAGGTCCAATCTAAGTCCCAACAATTTCTTTATCTTCCCGAAAAATATGAACGGACTGCGTGGCCAAAGGCTCCAGTCGTCAGAAGGTGCAGTCGATGCACTATCACAGAAATATGACAGTTTCTCTGATGTCGCATTTTAAAATATTAATTGATAATTTGGAATTTGTATATGAGTTAGTTACTATATTATTGCTATGTTATAGGTATTCGCAATATATTGAGGAATTAATGAATAAAAATAATTTAAAATCATTCACGAATTTCAGTTTTTTTATATTCTATAATGTAATGAATCATTAATAAATATTCAAAGTAACATAGGTCCAAGGAAGATATTGAAAAAGCAAAGAGCTATGATTATGGAATATAAATAATAATATCGAACGTTTTGGAATGCTGTCGTCTTTAATATCTAAACAATACTTGAATGACGTTTTATAATATCTATGCAGTACCCTTATTAAAAACTTAGTTTAAATTTGGTATTAATTTTATAGTTTTCTAATAAATTGTATGAAATGAATACTTTTCTTAGTGCACGTACAATCCTCGTAAAATGGACAACAAAAACGTCAAATATCTCTCTTGTGGAAGATTTTAAATACAATATTTACTGATGTATAGGCATTATTTACATTTAATAAAACAAATAAATATTCTTCTACACTTTATCGAGAACAAATATTTATATTAAACTTCCAATATCATATTTATTTGAAAATATTGCTTCCCACGACGATAAATCTTGACTGTTTTTATTTACTTTTTGACATCTATGTAGATACTCAAACATATACAACTGATCTATTTGAATGTTATTTAACTACATTCATAGAAGTGCATGCATTCTGTTTCCTTCCCTTTTATCAGAAATATATTTAAATAGCCAGTCACGTGAAAATTTCAATAAACATTCTCATCATAAACAAAGAATTTTCGTGACAATTCGCAATATAACTTACATGTATAGTAGCTAGGCTTAAAGAAGAAATGAAAAGCAAGAAAACATCGTCATGTCAAACTCCACTAAATAAAACTCGAAAGGCTTTGAGTGGATATCCATATACATTATGTGCATATAAGTATTAGTTATTTACTCTTATCTATTCACGTACATAAATTCAAAGTTATCTGATGGCTTAAGTAAGTAGTATAGAGAAGTTCCATCAAATCATTATGAAATCCCGCAGGTATTCGGCTTGTAACTCACAAAGAATGAAACCTTTTTATGCGGTGATTGACGAAGAAAAGGTCCCTTAATTGCTTCACAATCGAAGACCATGATCTAATCGCGCCTTTTTAAACACATCAACAAGCTATTTATGTATTAATTATAATCCCGGCGTTGTTTTTTTTTTTGAAGTATAAAAATTTGAATTTAAAGCTTGTTTTATTGTATTTTTCTTATTTTCGAAGCACTAATATACATAAAATAGATACACAAAAGAAAAACTAGTACAAAATTAAAATTGAAAATTTTAAGGATTTTATGTGTGGACAAAATAAGTAGATACAAATACTCATGAAGTAAAATTAATGTAACAGTAAATGTAATGATGTGCAAATTTCTTGGTCGTCATGTACACACTTAATATTTAATTGTGTGGCCTTTGTTACGAATTGTTTTACTGTATTTGTATGGTAGTGAATCTATCAAGTCTTGATATAACCCTAACGGTACTATGTGCTAAATTTTTTAATCGTTTTTCATAATTTAACGAATCCTTAACACACATTCGTTTTTTATTAGATTAATAACCAGCGATTGAGTTGACCAACGTAAAATTATTTTTTCACTGTATTTTCACTATGCCAATTTTTCATATATTTGCAAATATTTAGGAACGTTATTTTGTGGATATTTCCAGAGAAAAGTCATATCTTCTACATATAAATCTTTAAAAATATTCTTATAATTTTCTTTGGTCGCGATTTGTCTAGTTCAGAAAATTGGGAATGCCCTATACACGAGAAACATTTCCAATCCATTAATTACATTACCACAGCGGGGAATAAACATCAAATTGCTCGTGGAATTGAAATTTCAACTAAGACGACGCCTATTACTTTCTGTGATATCTGAAACGTGATCTATCTGGAATTTGTACCGGCCAGTTAGATAATGAATTCTGCGTTTTACCTCGATGTTTAGAACTGTTTGAGAAGAGGAGAGGTCCGTGTTCACTTGGAATTAACTTAGAATGGATGGTTGCTGCATTGAGTTATGGAAGGCAAAAGGACCTATTTCGACATCCAAAAGATTGCGATTCGTTCTTAAGGAGACAATTCCAGCAGAGTTCCAAGGCTGCGTTTTTTGAAACAAAAATGCTTTGTTTTTTAATTGGAAGGTCGTTGCAAGCGTGTGTTAGCATAATTTATTTGTTTATTTGTTTCATTATCGATATTGGAGAGGGGTATAGGCTAACCTTAATTTCATTTGAAATTATGCTCAGAGAATAATTTAATAGTGCTGTTCGATATATCTTTGTAAACAAAAATGCTTTGTTTTTTAATTGACGCATCTTACATTTTTCTTGTCGCTCTATGGTGTAAACTGTTCTTTAAAAATCGCTAACGTACCATATGAAAATTAGCATAATTTATTTGTTTATTTGTTTCATTATCGATATTGATGTCACAAATAGATCACATTTCGCTAATGGAGTATAGCGCTATTCAAAAAGTACTGTGAGATTTTTGAATTTTTTAATAATATAGGCATTATTAATTAAATTAAGTATTTATTTAATGATATAAAGATGTCGGCCTTACTCGTTTCTGTGAACGTTTCTTTGATTTTTAAAACTTTGAAATTATGCTCAGAGAATAATTTAATATTTTCAGTGTTTAAAAATTGCTGCATAGATTTTTTAATGAAATCCGTTATTAATTAAATATATCTTTTGATATCAGTATAATGAATATTTCGTTTTTTGCCAGTTTTAATTAAATATACTAAAAAAGGCGTAATAATTCCCTAATTATAGAAAATTATTTTTCGAAATTCTAGATACGTTTATTAGTCAAATTGAAATTAGATTTATTGATTTATTAGTAGTTTTATGTTACATATTTTATAATAAATCTTTATTTATAGTGACATGAGACTTAATTTTACTGATTTCGATTATGTAGTTATCCTTATGATCATTTACACGTATGCCATAGTTTTATTAACTGGTAATAACTACAATAATATTATCACAATCATATACGTTGTAAACTAAATGTGTGCATTTATTAATAGGCAATCAATTTTGCTTTATTTGTAGTTAACATTTTGTTTAAAAATTCTTTATTTAAAATATATAAATATCACGTGCATATATATTACAGACATGATTCCAACGTTTGCAAATAACTTTAATTTACATGTTTAATAATAAAAAAACAAATATTGCATAATTTACATTTCTACTTAAATGTTCATACGTAAGTGTACTTACACTAGTGTATGTATCACATATTTTTGTAGTAAGACTTATTAACGAGTAAAATTACAAATTATCGCAATAATAATTTCTTATTGTTCTCTTATCAATTTTGTAGAAATTAGTACAGTTTCTTGTTGTGTTTATTTTAAAATCGAGCTCGAACTGTTTATTATTCAATATACTGCAACATGTTCACGTTATGCAAGATCTCTTATGAAGTATCGAAAAAATCAGATATGATTGAAAACATAAAAAATAATGTGCAAAATGAATTGTAATTAATGAAACGTAAAAGGCTATAGATTATTTATTTCTAGTGCATAAAAAGAACTAGGCGATGGTTAAGGTAATAAGTAGAATATAAATTGTCGAAATTTTGAATAAAAATATTGTTAGAGAGCATACAAAGCATATCAACGTCCAAAAATTACATTCCAAGATTTGAGCGGAGATTTAGTAATGCGTTTTCTAACATGTTTTTATTGCCGCAAAATCCAAATTTTGATACATCCATTTAATATATGCGACTTGAGTGATTATCTTCGACTAACTTGACTGTCAAATCCTAGTTTTACTTCTTCTTTTCTTGTTGTGGTGTGGATGGATGCATTACAATGTCTCTTCTGTAGACCTAGGGCCGATCTTCGGGTCTAATATCTTAAAGAAGTTGGTCATAAAAGTTACATTTTTTCCGTTTCTTTAATTTTTTTGAGTATGTTGATTGTCCTTCCTGTTTTTAATTTCTTTTAGTATACACATAGTGAACACTGTTTTAGAAACAGCTTAGTTTCTCGTATCTTTGATTTGTTACTAAAAAAATGTGCATATTTTCTATAGATGTTTTCGATATTTTGCTACAACTTTTAATAAATCATCAATTTATATATTTATACTTAGTTTTGCTTTAAGAAATACTTTTAAAAAATAAACTTTAAAAAATTAATAAGTACTAAGATGTATTAATTTATAAATATTTCATTTCTCTGAACTCTATAAGGAAAAAACGAATGCACTGCGAGGTACATTAATAAATTGACAAGATCAATTTGTAAACAACTACACATTCTTTTACTGTAAACAATAGTGATAGTGACAAAAGCCGAATTATGACTTAATCTTAACAAAATAATGCTCGCATTCTATTTATTATGACTAAGAAATCACATATAGATATGCATTGGACTAATATGATGCCAGTAATAAAATTCCATAGATCTTATTCTTGAATAATAAATGAGACGTTTTCAAGTTATCAATGTAAACAGCAATTGAACGAATGCTTGAAGTAGTAAGAATTTTCGAGATGCACTTTCAGTTGGCAACCCGTGAAGAAAAAGTCCATAAGTAATGACATTTATAGACTTTAAATTATTTTTATTGTTACTCAATCAAGTACATACAAAAGAGATTTGGAAATGTTTAGAGAAGTTTATTTTATGAAAAAAATTAAGAAAGATTGTAGGAACTACATAAGTAAAAGAAAAAATACGTATGCAACGAAAATAGTGATCAAAACAGTGACCACAAAGAATGGAAATTTTAATGGAGACTGTAGTTGATTGAATTAACACACACTCAGTGTGCTTGGCTTTTAACAGTGAATGTCTGGTACGGATTTGTTTCTGTGCGATTTTTTCCGTGGATCCAGGTACGATACTGTGATTAATTATCTGCTGTTGATGACAATTTAGTTGTCAAAATGCGTATACTGAATACGAACATTGTGGAAAGGCGTTTTATTTACCTTGATATGACAAGCTTAATGTATGTATAAACCGATATTATATTGCTTAAGGACGACTTGCGCAAAATATAAAATTAAATTAATGCATGAAAAAGAGGAAATTGAAAAAATTAAAATGGAAACAAGTATCTATAGCAGAATCTAAAATAACCATATATAAGATGAATTGTAATAGACTTAAATAATAATTTCTAAAACCGGAACGATTAACATTAAAAAAAAGAAATCGATCCAAATGTACAAGATAATTAAATATTGGAACAAGTAAAATTAAAAATATTTAATTGCGCGCGTGAAGAAGATGGATTCTATATAAAGAAGACAATAACAGAATAAACGCAATGAAAATAAAGCCAATAAAGTTAAAGAAAAACAAAACTAGTAGAATCTAGGATGACCAAAGTAGCGCATGAAATTAAAAGAGTGAGGGTAAATGAAATGAAAACTAGCAAAATAAAGAAATCAAAAAGGCGACTGGAAAAAGAGTAGAAAGTTTAAACACTAATAATTTAATGCAGTTCGTAAAGTATGTCTTTTATTCAAGTTAACATTAATCATTTAAAAAATTAGGTATTTATAGATCTAGAGTTGGAATCTTTGTTTTCATTTTATTACATTTTTATGAGAACCAAAATATTTCTACAATGTTAGGACTTACAAGGCAACAAAGAGTTTTGTAGTTATAAAATCTGCATTCAGATTAAACTGAAATACAATACCAACGAATAAAACACATTCTACTTTATATGCACTATAAACACAGTTAAATAACATAGATAAGCAAAAAGGGCGATGCGAAAATAGACCATTAATGTTCTTTTACATCTACGAAAGTAAGTGCACAAGAGAAATTCTTCAGCTAAATAGAGAACGTGCGATTTGTGTTAGCTTGTCATTTGTCTTTGAGGTACTTTTTGTAATACATGTATATGTATATATGTGTGTGTGTGTATGTATATATATATATATATATATATATATATATATATATATATAGATTTTGATTCCAATAAATTAAAAATTGGTAAAAAACAATTATTTTTATATATTTTAAAGAATACGATTTAATAATTTATTAAATAATTAATTTTTTTGGCTACCTAAGTAATTAGAGATATTAGTACCTGCTTATACATTGTTTCTCTATTATATTTTAGTAATTATAAATAAAATGAAAAGACGAAATGAAAAAAAAAATATGTTTTTACCTCTAAATTGTGCAGAATTTCTTTACAATTGGTTACAGGCACTCTATCAGATATGGAAACAACAAGATCCTCGTATGCACCATTATGTAGTTCTAAGCAAAGTCCAAATAAAGTGAAGCAGTTCAAAAACACAAACAAAATTAATTTAGGTTGAGACATGTTTCTCTTTGGAATCCTAAACGTTTCTGGAGCAATTTGTAGTAAAAACATGCACTAACTTCTTACAACATGTTAACACTGTCCAAATAATTTGAAAGCTCCTTTTAAGGCCAGAAACCGTTAGTCGAATATAGTTAATTTTGATTTTTTTTCGCGAAGGTGTATTTAAAATCAACAGTATAATAATACACACTGTTCAAATTAAAAAATATAAAATAAATAGAAATTACGTAGAACTCTTCAGATATAATTTTCTATTGATTCCCGTATCCAAGGTAACTGTTTTTAATACATACAAAAATTGTGTTTGTAACAATGACCAAACCGACGAGGTACGTCCCTATGTACACGCTTTAAATGTTCCGCTCTGTCAGTGAAGCAACACAACAGTGCGACTAACCTGAATCAAGTTTGTTATACGACTGAATTTCTACTTTACGTAGAGTCAATCTGTGACCAAACACCCACTGACGGAAGAACTTCGCGTAATCTGGGTAGCTGGTACCTCTTCTTCGCTCCCCCCCCTCTTCTCTTGATTATAGTAACATGATGGTAGTGCATTATGGTTCTAGTATGCTCATATGATTATAGGTGCATGTGTAGGTATTGAAATATTACATACATAGCGTATGTGTATTTTTTACACGCGCCATTTAAAAAAAACGGTCAATTTTTATAATGTGAAGACTATGAATTATATATATAAAATAAAGTATACGGAAATTTATTCCATATTCCCATGTACTTTATTTTTAGTTTCTGTTTTATGGCTATGCAAGTTTTCTTTTTAATTGTTTGCATTCATAAAATGGAATAAGTAAATTTTACATATCTAGATCTAATAAGATAATAAATGTATATTTGCAATTATGATATGAAAAATGTCGAATTTCTTTAAATTTTTCTTTTCCTAAGAAAATATCATTTTTTTAAATATGTCTAAATTTTTCTTTTTGAATTGTAATATCATTTTTGGAGTTGTAATAATTTATTATTCAAAAATTGTAATAGTATAAGTATAATTACATTTATGCTAGTGCGTGTACATAGAGTGCTTCTATGCTAGAAATCATATTTTCATTCAAAAAAACAAAATTATTTTCTTATTCGACGTTTCGTAATTTATTTCACTATATTTTCCAGAACATACTATGTTTAATAATGTATATTTTCTGTGAATATGGTACTATGTATGTGTACTACATATTGTTTTATATACACCTGTTATATAAATAACGCAAATGCAGACCAAATATTTGCAATTCAATCGTTAAAAAAGAGAAAAATGAAAACGAATTTATTTTCAACAGAAATTTAAAAAAGTAAAAATAAATCATTTAACGAAATGATTCAAAATGTCACCTATTAAAGTGCTCTTTGAGGTTATTCTTCAGTCATTTCTGAGTTTATATTTTTCATTTTGTTACAAATTCTATGTATTAGAAATTATTTGATTTATTGTATAGATTTGGCTGATAAGTAATCTCATAATAAGAAATCTATATGGGTTAAATCAGGTAAAGTAGGTGATCATTCAATTGGCCTTTGTCACTATTCCATTCACGAGGAAGTATCATATATACTTATTTCATGTGTCAAAGCGCAGTGCATTCGATTTTGTGCTCTTTGTTTTTTTGAAGTGTGCCTTTGTCTTAATGTATTTTTTCCTTTACATTTTTTTTCTTTTTAGTAATCATTATATATGATTGATGCTTGTAATGTTTGTAAGCGTGATTTGGTGCTGGAAAGCGAAATTTCTTGCGATATATGCAAAGGACAAGAACAGGAAGTTGAGTCATTTTGGTCCACGTTGTTCGGATTTTGTGCCTCAATTGGATAGGATGAATGACTCACTTGCGCTTGTAAGTTTTTTGCATGATGATATTAGGGCTCAAATTTCGGCTAACTCTAATGCTGCGTTGGGCCCAAGTTGGACTCACTAAATGCCGAGAAAATAATACAGAAAGCTGTTGGGCGCGACAAACGTAGGAGTAACTTATATTTAATTTATCTCAACTAACGGTAATAAAGTTGATCAGCCTGCAGCTTATGTCGTTTTTGTGAAGGATATTTTGATCACTGTGGGAGTCTCTTTGGAACTGCAGATTCATCCTGAGAGACTGGGCAAATTCGATCCAACTAAAGGATTAAGAAACAGGCTCGTCAAAATAACTGTACCGAATTATGGTGACGTTTCAAGAGCTTTACGTAGTAGTCATTAATCGAAGGACTTCGATCGATTAAAGTCGATTTACCTAGCCAAGGATTGGACGCCTTTCCAGATGTCTCTTTACAGAAGTGTCAAGACGAAGCTGGATGAACGCTTTGGGATTAAATATTATAACGATGTACCTAAAATTATAAAAATGAATGCAAATCCGGTAAACTAAATCCATACAACACGACCATTTTACTATTGAGTTATTTCTATCGAAATGTGCGTTATGTGCGACACAAATGTAATTTATAGTTCTTATATTTCTATGAATTGCGATATAGCTTTTTTTGACTAAAACGTAGCTTATTAGGGATATTAGTGTATTAGAATTTATTTCTGACACATTTACTGCTTTAAGAAAAGACAAAGATTATGATTTAATTGGTAGAACCACTGGCGGTGGAGTTTTGATTGCAATATCCAAGAATTTAGGTATCGTGCCATTTAATATGGCTGTGATTTCTAGATTAATACCTCTCATAGATGCAGTTACATCAAAGTGTTTATTGTCTATTGCTGTTTATTTCATTTGTATTTCTGTACCGCCTGATGTACTATTCGATAAATTTGAATTGTTTTTTGATGACGTCTCATTAGAATTGATTGATAAGAATTCAGTGATTTTCAGTGGTTTTAATTGCCCCAAAATTGATGGTAATATAAAATGTACTGAAAGAAAAACTCTAGTGTTACATGATACACTCCGCGCAACATGAATAGGACCAACTCCATATATGACATTTGTAGTTGGTATAAACATGGTAGCGCGCTGGAATTGTTATTTTCGAAAATAAGAGGGTTGATAAAAAGATGTATGTAGGTACCAAATATAATTTTTGTAAAAGTCAGTGCAAATGTACGTTACTAATGACAATAAGTAGAGTAATTAAACGCCACTTGAATACGACCAATCTACAAAATAAAAGATTCGTTTGCAATAACAAAATACTTTATTGTTCAATAATGAGTACTTTTGCCATTATTTCTTATAACCTCAAATAGTCGGGATGGAATGGAATTATACAGGGTTCTCAAGTAGTCAACGGGAAGTTCCGCCCAACTTCCTTTCAGCGCCTGCTCTAGTTCGTCAGCGCAACTGAATTGGGTAGCATTGGAGTACAATTTACGCGACAACCATCCCCAAATATTTTCTATGATGTTCAGGTCGGGCGAGAGCGATGGCCAATCGAGAACCTCCATGCCTTGTTCTTGAAACCAGCGTCGAACAATGCGCGCGGTGTAAATACTGGCATTATCCTGTTGGAAAATAAATGGCCCGCCTGCCATAACGTTGGAAAATTTGTCTTTCACCTGTTGCAGCAGCTGGACGTACTTTTCCGAATTCTGTCTGCCCTTCACTATTACTAAATCAACAGGTCCGTTATAGGAAACAGCTCCCCATACCATGACTGAACCAACATCGGCTCGCCTTCGTGACTGAATCACTTCATCTTTACGTAAATCGTGGAAATAATAAGAAAACCCATCCGGGCCATCTAAATTAAACTTCTTCTCGTCACTGAAAATAACAGTTTGCCATTCTCTTGCCCACCCCATTTTTGCTCGAGCAAACTGAAGACGTGCAGTGCGCTGAAATTCCCTTAAAGGAGGCCGTCGTTTAATTTTCAAACGTTTTAAATGCGGACAGGTCTTCAGCAACTTCTGTACAGTTCTTACCGATGCATTCGTTCCAACGTTATTCGCGATTTGTCTTGCCGTTAATGCCGAATTCGATGCTTCGCGTAATATGGCTCGACGTTCTCTCTTAGTTGTAACGGATGTTGTTCGCCCTTTAAAACGTTTTCCATAATTCTCGGGATCCCTAATAAAATTGTTCACAACCTGGTGTGATCGACTTATTTTCTTTGCAGTAGCCCTTGAGGAATACCCTTCTTGATGGAACGCTTTAATTTTTCCAATTTCTTCCATACTTAAGCACTTCTGTCGTCCCATCGTTGCACAATACCCTTAATTACAGATGTTTGTTTATCCGGATACACGTTGTAACTCGACACTCATCCGGTAGCTTACTATTAAATACTGGTCGTATCCAACCGGCGCGGTGCATTTTATATGTATGTGGTACTTACGTCACCCAATGCATAACGTTAGGCACTATTGCGCAATAATGCGTATTATTTGCCATATCATACCATTACAAACTTGCATTGTATTTTTAGTAAATGAATTGTTTTTCAAACCACCGAAAGCTTGCAACAAGTCGGGTGGTCCTATTCATGTTGCGCGGAGTGTATTATGAATACTTTGAGCCTGAAACAATATAACAACGTGGTGAATGAAAATAGCAGAACTTTAAATTTTATTTTTTATAACATCGACTCGCAAAGTTTGGATTCTTTGCTTCCTTAAGATACTCATCATCTAGCTGTTAATGCTACAGTAAATGTTCTGAAAGCTTGGGGATATGTTAACTTTCCTTCCACCTTGAATAACAGAATAAATTTCCATCATGCTGATTACGATGTCATACTTCTGGATAACTCTTCCGAATATTTTAAGATCGGAATGTGCTGATTTTTTAGCTTTTCTCTTGTGACAAAGGCCAATTAAATGATCACTAAATTCACCTGATTTGACTCGCCTAGATTTCTTTTCATGACATTATATTATATAACAACTCAAACTTATTGTGATAGACCAAATAACTTAGAGCTTCCAATATGTTGAATTTGTATCAAAATGAAAATTACCAACTCGGAAATTACTGAAGGATCACATCAAAAACTCCAACTATTACAAACAGAAGAGAATGATTACAAATTTAATATGTTGGAGACTTTAGAAATTAAAAGAGCCGTTAGTAATAATGAAAATATTGTTAATAAGATAACAGATTTTGAGGCTTTTCTAAGAATTTTCTTGAAATTGTTTTCATGTTTTTAACATACTTTCTTTCCAGTATTCCATCTGTATAGCTATCCTTAGTGCACTAGTGTATTTATGAATTTTAACTCATTGTACTTGTAACAATTCTTTGACCGTGCTCATTTAGAATTTTCGAATGCCTATTTCTTAGTACAGTGACAACAGTTTAGGATATTTTGAATATTTTTTTCAATCTGAACTAACAGAACACGCTCTTTCGATAAATTTAGTTATTTGGCCTAAAGGTTTTTTTCTTCATATAGTATTGTTAACCCGCACGTATTACCAGACATTGCAACTCATCTTTGTACAAGCATCAAATACTTACTTTCACAAATACGTGAGAACATGAAGTGGATTTACCGAATTCGTTTTAAATTTATGGCTTACAATAGGGAAGTATCTTATAAAAATGAATTGTACGAAAACATTCGATGTTATAATATTTAGTAAATTCTTTTGTAGTTGTAAATAATAATTTCATATTGTTATTAGAGGTTTCCGAGTTTTTTTATGTTGAAAGTAAATTTGCTTTATCATAGCTGGATGTTCACATTTGATGAAATTCAACATTCATGGGGTGTACAAATACTTTTGTGACTGATTGTACGTATATAACGAGGGTATTTAAATTTAATCTTGCGCTCGAAAATGAGCGGATGCTTGAGACAACATTGGCGAGTAGAATAAGTGCACTATCGCTCATAAGTGTTTGGTCACTCACATTTAACCTGCAAATTGTATAATAACAAAAATCAAAATTGAAATACTAATATCTTTTTATTATTTACGTACATATATGAAAAATATATATTTTTACATCTAAAATAAATTGTTCTATAATATATTCAACAAAATTTTAGACTCGCGTATATGATCTCCTTTATTTCCAATCATTGCAGCACACAATCGAGGTATTTTCGTAATGTCTCAGGGTTTATTTTACCCCATGCCTCTTGTAGGTTCTTCCATATATTAACAGCAGATGTAGGGGCTGATTTTCTCACCTCTCGCTCAAGCTCTTCCCATAGCAACTCGATGAGATTTAATCGGGGCTCTGGGGAGCCCACCCCATAACTTTTATGGTGCTTTCGTCCTCCAATTTCTGCAAATATTCCCGGCATGGTTTGAAAGTGTGTTTCGGGTCATTATCTTGTTAAAAGATAAAATTCTGATCCGACATTTTAATTCCAGAAGGGATTGCGTTTTCCTCTAATATGCGCTTGTACTGTTCTTATTTTGGTATATCTTCGATTTTTACGAGATCGCCCACATTTGATCCAGAAAAGTAACCCCATATAATGACTAAACCTCCACCGTGCTTAACAGTAGGGGCTATGCATTCTTCTCAGGCACGCTCACCCACAGGCTTCTTCACGTAAACACGTCTTCGTGAACTGAAAATCTCGAATTTGTATCCATCGGGCCACACTACTTTATTCGTCTGCTATGGTCCAATGTTGGTGATCGCGCGCCCACTTTAAACGTTTCTGCTTGTTTTGCTTGCGTAGAAGCGGCTTCCGTATTGCAATTCGTCCATGAAGATCGGCTTCTTTTAATCGCCGTTTGACTATGGAAATACTTATGGGTTTTCGACGAACAGTATTCATTTCTGCTGTGATTTCTAGGGCGGTTTTTTTTCTGCTGAGGTTGTTGCCCTTGGTCTCCCTTTTCGAATTCTGTTCAACACACTTCCACATTCGCGGTGTTTTTTGATGATATAACCCACGGTTTAATTTAATTTAAGTTCTGTGGCAATTTCGCGGTTGCTTTTGCCAGTTTTATGGTATGCGATTATAAACGATTGTGTTACACTCAATTCTTTCCATTTAGGAATTTCTAACCGATTTAACTTCTTCGAAACACATGATGTTATCAGTATGAGCACCTCACAAAAACTAACTGCAATTTTGCCAAAATACCCAAGTATAAATGCTAGTATAGTTTACAATAACACCCTATCTTAAAATAAAATCATGACAATATAAGTGCAATTATTCTACCTGGAGTTTTATTAGGGTATTATCATTCATTGTGAATAGTAGGGTAATCGCATAATTATTTTTTAATAATCTTTTATAGATTTTAATGTTTACTATGAAACTATTTCTTACTACAGAAATACATTTTATAATTACAACTTTACTATAGAAACTGTAATGAAACAAGGGTGACCAAATACTTATGAGCGGTAGTGTATATTTAGTGAAATATAACCAAGGATTTTATTTTAATTTTGTTAACTGTAAATTATATTATTAAATTTTATTAAATAACGATTGGATTGCAAAAATACAATGTTCAAAGACAGAAGTCGAAGAAAATCAAATTGTTATATCAGACAGTATTTTAAAAAAATAAGGTTAATGTGTTTCACAATTAATAAAAAAAAGAAAAATGTTGAATACCAAAACTATGAATATTGAGCGGACTTCATCATCATATTGTATGCACGTGCATTACAGTACAATAAATCATTTAAATGAAATAATTTTATGCGAGTTGAACGTACTAATCTATAATTACAATTGTTGATTCCTTCTATATTGTATGCAAAGCATCAAAGACATTGTTCCCAATACATTTTACATAAAAAAATATTGTTGAGTTTTCGGACATACATACATCAGTGAAACATACTTAATGAATAAACGAGAACCAATCGATATTACACTTTCTAAACTGACGTTTCTTTTTCTCCTCCCATTGATTACATTGATGTGAAAATTCTGTTTGAAGTAAAGCTATTATACAAAGATAAACCTTTCGTAAATGGTTCAATGGAGAAAATGGCCATTAAGATTAAAATATTGTTTCCCATCGCAAGCGTAGTTTAATAATCATTATACATTTACAGACTGGTTCAAATTCATATGTTCAAATGGCTACATAGTTTACTTAATTTTGATTATATTAGAAAAGGCCGATGTACAACGTGTGCTTGAGTGATTAAATGGTGCGCTCGCACCAGTCATGTCACTGAGAAATTGTGCATAATCACACATACAAACACGTTTAGAAAAGGATGTATTTGGATTTTAAACATTTAAATTAATATTAATAACAAATAGGATTAGGTATGTTGTATAAATGTATTGTAATGCAATAATTCTTTAATTGAAATGTTTTGAATATTTTTGTGATTCTAAAAGAAGTGATAAGAATGATCATGAATATATGTCTTCAAAGTATATTAGTCAGACACTTACAAAACAACATATAGATGTTTTTATTTAAAAATTCGATCTTCACATCTGTTAATAATATATATGGTTAATTATAAAATAGCAAAAAGGATTGTGTGACTGACAGTTTAATATTTAATAATACAGAACATTGAAATGAAGTATATGTATGTTTTTGTGTAATGTATCAACAACTAAAATTAACTTTGAATTAAAAAAATTTAACTAATATTAAACTTATACTTTTTCCCAACTACTTTTTTTTATATATAGTACTTCTACAATGTACGTAAATATTTGCAACAAAATAATTAAATTTTATGAGCATTAAATTTTTTCATGTTTATGTATCCACAGAAATGTAAACAAAAACTATATTGAACATATACATGTGTTACGTGGAACTGAAAACTAACATTTAATTTAAAGAGTAAATAGTCTTTCCTATTACCGGAATTAACATTCTCCTATCCTGTAGACCGTCGTGAAGACGAGTAACACCATTAACATTTGAAGGTATGTAAGTTTTGTTCTCGTTGGATTCTGCACTATGCTCGATCGTACGTCATCATTACAAGTGATGAAATTTACATATACTGCTATGATTCCGAAAACAAGCAATAATCAACAGTTTGGATCCATGAAAATTAAAATTCAATAAAAGTTGTTCCAGAAAAAACAGAAAGGAGAAGGTAATTTTGATGGAGCCTGTGGTTGATTAACTTGATCACTGAAGGTTGATATATAACCCCTTTCCATATTAATTTTCGTATTCTGCATACGTATTTCGACAACCAAGTTGTCATCTTCAGCAGACAATTAAACAGTGTCGCACCTGGAAAACTACGGCGAAAAATACCCGTACGAAAACAAACCCCGTACGCGATCCATACACTGTGTAAATGTACACAGTGTACATTTTGGTTCTCAACACGAGTGTCCATGAAAAAATATGGGTTATTAGTCAGTGGGTTTTTATCTCTTTGTTTACAGTTCCACAACGGATTACGAATTCACGGGAACGTGTTGACAACTAAAGTCATTTGCTCAATTATATTATAGTACGGAAGCAGATTCTTCAGAAAATTGCATTTTAACTTAACACTTTTACTAAAACGATTGAAAACTACAGCAGGACTGCATTAGTAAATCCCAGAGCCTAGCTACAAATTCTTGCGATGAAAAATCATTGTAGGAAACATAAGAGACACGGAACAAATCCAAAAGAACTGAGTTTGGAAAGTAAAGCATTGTGGTAGATAACATAAAAAGCATGAAAGCCATAAACCCGATTGCGATAAAATTTAAACCACGGCAGACTGTGTACAGATAAAATGTTAAAAATGTAGTTAGAATTAAATGATTTTACAAAATATATTAATAGCAGATATCCTTTGCAAATAATTAAATGAAATTAAATAAAATTGAAGACGTGTAAATGAAAGGAATTACTTATTCACTACCTACTATAACAATTAAATTGTTATTTTCTTTCAGTTTTTTAATAAAAGCAAGTATGTAGAGTTCTAATAAATTAGCCAGGCATTGTTTTTATAGGTTATAAGTCGTAATTAGTGTCAACTTAGAAAATGAATAGCTGAATATAGTTCTCAAGTATTCTATTGCTGTACGTCACTGGCAATGGGATCATTTCCTAATATTAACAATGATTAGCAGCTGAATTGCTAAAAAAAACTGAGCGGGTTAATTATTCTTAAATATATAACAGAAAACAATTCAAGAAATGGAACACTTCAAAAGTTTTAAAAGATTCATGAATTAATAATTTTATTTATAATTTTCTACTGACAAAAACAATATTTTAAAAAATACCTAGAAGAAATGGATACTTACTGTAGACAGACATTGTCATTAAGTTAGAAATTTCTGGTAAGTTTACATTCATTTGATATTTTGTCTACGTAATACAATTTCCAGTAGCTTGGATAAACATATTTAATCATGCATATCCATCATTATTATCATTTCAAATAACAGACCGTCCCTTAGCAGGTAGAAATTTTAACAATGTAAGTACTATATTTGCGGTTTTTGCATTGTAGATAACATTTACCATATTTATGGTATTTAAGTGAGTTCAGTTTTATTTAATGCAAGTGCATGGCATTGTATGAATCTTATTTAATTTTGGACAATTGATTCTTTCTTTAGATATTATTGATAACTAAATTTAAATTTGTTTCTAATATGATTAGTTTTCTTGTCACTTCATTACTCTAGTTCGTTAAATATGCATATATTGGAACGAGTTAATTTGTAAATAGTACAAACGCGTCTAAATGACATTTTGAGTGTTTTGAAAAGATAGTGTGTAGATATAACAGTAGTAGTAATAACATGTAAATAATTATATTTACATAAGTATAGTTTAAATCGGGAATGTTGTCCGATTACATTATTACTGTCGTATGAAATAAGAAGTTGAGAGGAAGTGAGGATGTCAAATTAAATACTATATTTATATTGCTGTCAGATGTGATAATGTACTTTATATTGTTGGAACCATCAAATTTTGCCGGTGTATCAATAATGCTGCAAAATACGAACATATACCGACATTTGTCTAATTCATCCGTCGGTAGTCACAGGTGTTGAGTAAATAAAGGGAGCAAACGTTTTTCTAACAGAGTTACGCGCTACGTCTTGTCAATAAATCGTGATAAAATAGAAACAGACGCATGCAGAGCATGCGTATTATGCACACATGTGTCACGTATAATACGGATACAATAGTTTTGATTTTTGACTTATGTAGTTTGTCTTTTCTACGGTTCCGATATTGTTATATTTCCTTGTATTTTACCGCTGTTATTTGTTATTGTTCTAACAGTTAATTTATTATATTTATTTCATCATCCTTGTAAGTTTACACTTAGGTAATCTACACAGGCAGCTTTTACATTTGTTATTTACGAGCAAGAGCTAGTTTAGTATTAATATTACGTAAAAATTTATTTATTCAAAATAATTTTATGTATTTTATTAATAAATTACACTAAATGTATTTCATACGTCATTACCGTTCTTGATAATTTAGCATTGAACATGGAATTTGATAATAAGAATTGTGTCATAAATATTAATATTTAAAATACATATTTAATTTAGTGATTAATTCTCTTTATTATATTTTGGCAAGCTAATATGAGATAAATTTTATAACTTATGTAGTATATATATATATATATATATATATATATATATATATATGAGACAAGGTATGGAATATATACACAATCCCCCATCACCTATTGGCTGGAGTAGGTGGAAGGCATTTAGTTGTTCGTTTCTTATTTTTCTGTTGGGTGAACAGATTTAACTCAACTTTTCTTGTCTTTGGATATTTTTTGAGCTTGATTCTAGGTAACTTTCAAAATGTGCAAATCATTTAAGCTGATTACATTAAATAACATTTAAAATTGATTCCACTTCCAACTCTGTTCGTATTACATCATTTCTTATGTTATGTCTTTTGGATATTTCTTTAACCTTTCTTAGACATTTCATAACATATGAGTTTATTTCCTTTTTTCTAATAATAACTTATTAGTGCACTCGAGTTTCAGCACTGATTCGTTAGTTTATTTCCTGATCTATGCTTCTGTTTACCTATCAGGACTCCCAGATGTCTGTAGCTATCTACTTGCATAAGTTTTTCGTCTCTTAACTCGATATTAATTTGTTAGTTTTTCTTTGCTATAATCATCACCTTCGTTTGCTAGTATTTATTTTCAGATTTCATAATTCTTTTTCCCACATTTTCAGACTTTCTTGGAGGTCAGTTTCTTTGGCGCACAGCCCGCAGATCGCCACAAAAAACACACATTATCTTAATTTATCGAATTCTATGTATACTTTCCCAACTTTCGTTTCGATTTTTTTAATAACATGGTCCTTGATCGTGATGAAGAACGATGGACTTATTATACCGCCTTATTGCAAGTCTTCGCTGATCTGAAATGTCTCTTCAGTATGTTATTCTTTCGGACGATGCGCTAATTATTATCATATACGCTTGTGATTGAATTTCATAATTTTAATTTGAAGCTTCGTTCTTTTAAACTTTCCCAAATTTTTCTTCGCAATACTCGGTCAAATGCCTTTTCAAGATTCAGAAAAGCGAAGTATACGTCCCTGTTTTCACTTTGGTTTTCTTGGTCATTTATTTTATTATGAATATGTGAAATTCAACACTTCGTCTTTTCCTAAAACGACTTTGAACTTCTGTAAGATGTTTTTGTTTATTTCTTAATCTTTGTTCTAATATTTGTTCATACTAAGCAACGTAATGTGTCTGTAGTTTGAACACTTTCTACTATTGTTTTTTAACACAGAGATGATTACATTTTCTTTTCATTGCATAACAGAGCTGATGCTGTAACTAAATTGAATAAGAAAGTGACGAATTAACACAAAAATGATTCATAAGTAAAACCGTCTCAAACATAAATAATGGTATACGCCGTATTTACGAGTTGAACGACTATGGTCGGAAAGTGTGTTTTGTGAATTTTATATTTTGATGAAACAATTTTTTATACATAGAAAGCTGTTTCAATAAAATAATCTAATCTGTATTCATTTATTATTAACATATATATGAGGATGATAAGGCGGGAAGTGAGACTCAAAATAAAACAAAAAAGTTAGGGCATCAGTTTTTTTTTATTTTTCAACATACTCCCTTTCAATTTTAACACAATTACTACTGTGGGCAAAAAATAGTAAGACTTTTTAATTTAAATTTCGCGCGAAAACCCATTCGTCGAAATATTTTTTTCTAGGTTGGTATGACTGTCAGTGACATCTGTGCCAAATGTCACATCAAAATAGTCATTAGTGTTTAGCATACGCTTGTCTTTCTGAAGTACAAAAAGTGCATCCGGCGATTTTTACAGTGAGTGAAATTATTTAACAAAGAAGTTCCATTAAATTTTGTGTACGGAATCAAATTTCTGGTGCCGAAACGTTCAGAATGTTGCAAAAGGCCTTCGGTGATAATTGTTTGTCGCGAGCAAGTATTTTTGATTGGTACAAATAATTCAAAGAGGGTCGAGAACGTGTTGATGACGAACCACGACAAGGACGGCCATCAACATCAACTGATGATCAACACGTCAATAGAATCAAGGAATTGGTGCTTGAGAATCGACGATTAACAGTCAGAGACCTTACTGGCATCGTTGGAATATCGGAAGGATCAGTGAAAACCATTTTGAAAGATCATTTGGGCCTAAGAAAAGTGAAAGCACGATTTGTTCCAAAATCACTCAATTTTTTCGAAAAACAGCGTCACGTTGACGTCTGTGAAACAATGCTTTCCGACTATCAAGACAAAATGAAAGGCATCATAACTGGAGATGAAACCACGTTAAAGCAAGTTAAATCAAGGTTATGTTGACAGTTTTCTTCGATTATTGAGGTGTGGTGCGTTCCGAATTCCTTCCGACCGGCCAAATTGTCAACAAAGAATACTGTTTGAGTGTTATGCGTCGTTTGCGCAATGCTATTCGTAAAAAGAGGACAGAATTATGGGCCGACAACTCTTTGTTTTTGCACCACGATAATGCACCGTCGCATACTGCATTAATTCTTCGTGAGTTTTTCGCCAAATTTTCAACCAATATCGTGCCGCAACCACCGTATTCGCCTGATTTAGCTCCGTGTGACTTCTGGCTATTCAGCAAACTCAAACGACCGCTCCGGGGAACCGTTTTGAGTCAATTGAAGACATTAAACCTGAATCGCCACGCGCATTGAAGGCTATTCCTGAAATTGACTTTAACAACTGTTTTGAGAATTGGAAGAAACGTTGGCACAAGTGTATTGGGGCCAGGGGGGGATTACTTTGAGGGGGACGAAATAGGTTTGGAAGAATAAATTAAGAATTTAAAAATTATGAACAAAGTCTTACTATTTTTTTGCCCACAGTAGTAGATTACAGATACCTAAGTGCTATTAAGTTATACTGCTTCGTTGCTGTAATAAGTTCTTTATCTAACTGAAAGTTTTTTCTAGCAAGGAAAAGCTTGTTTTTGGGAAATAAGTGGGAGCCACTTGTGGCTAGATCTGGTGAATGGGATATGTGAATTGACCAAGAAAGTGAATTGTCGTGATGAAAGAGAACATTTTTTAAGAGCTATATTGTCGCTTCCAGTGTTAAGATTGCTGTTCATTTAGAAACACAATGGTGAAGCCGGGTTTCATCAAACACAACAAATTTTCCCAAAAAATCAGCTTTGCTCTTGTTAAACTGCTACAAATTACCCTTCAATGTTTGTATTCGATTCACCACAATTTAAAATTCTTAGTAGTTACTCTGCTGACATCTTGGACATCCCATTTTTGGGTGTAAAATGAGATGTAAGCATTTAGTCGATCTGATCACGATCCTATCTATCGTTTCGTTGTTAATTATTTGGTTGTAATAATTTCCTCGACGTCAGCCAATATTTCAGATATGTTTAGTCCTTTGCAACATACATTTTAGATTGTGAGTTTTTGCATTGATAGTGGAGAAACCTTTTCAGAAAGTAGAAAATTACATGTATGTGAGTTTTAATAGATAATAAAAGTGCAACACGACTATGGAAGTAAACTTAAGGTTGGTGAAGAGTAATTAATGTATAGGCGAATTTAATGGGGCAATTAAATCCAATAAGATGTTAAGAAAAAATAAAACAAGGTTAATAAATATGGCAGATCAATATTGAAGTGCAGTTTCAAATTGTGGACAATAGACAAAAATATATAAGAAAGCCCGGAAGACAGATACTAATATTTGGTGGCACAATAAGGAGGAAAGATGGGAGACGTGAACGTTCGAAGAATTATAAAGTTTATATGGAGAAGCTCCTGTTACACCGTTTGTAAAATGCTTCGACTTCAGTGATTGGTTCAGAGACACGATCTTGAAAGATTAGAATGAAACTGTAACTAAAAATGGGAAAATATTATTAAACAGTGTCTAGTTATCAAATATGCTGATTACTTTTTATAATAATTGCTTATTGGTTAAGATTTAGTGATTGTTCAACACACAATACTAGATAAGCTTTGTGATTAAGAAGAACAAGCTCTATTAATTCTCGTTTTTCAGCAATGACTTTCAGAACTATGCATTCCAAGTGTTTGTAAGAATTGACTTTATATTGATAGTTTGGTATTGTTACTTGAAGTAAAATTGTAGAATAATTATAATGAATTAGATAAATTCTGGATTATTTGAGTTTTAGACGGTTTCAAAAAAGAAATAAAACAATTCCAGCAAAATATACGATCTGACGCTTTTGTTAATTTTATAAAAGGTAGAATGAAAATGTTCCTAATTGCATTGTATCATTAGTTATGTTCCATATTAATAGAACAATCTATATAGGTTCAAACTTTCTTTAAAATGTGTAAAATATAATATCCGATGTCATTTTTACATCCTGTATTGCAAAATAAAATATTACGACACGTGGTAAAACTATTACATTATTTTCCATATAACTTTTTACTACGTTTAAAAAGTAATTACTTACATTTATCAACCGTATTTCCTCATCCGAGATCTGAACTCAACGACGCCATATAAGTATATATATATATATATATATATATATATATATATATATATATATATATACACCCGTACTGAAATAGAAAAGGGTTACTTCCTCTTTCTAAGCCGCCTTTTTTCTAATTCTCATTTCTTCAGCCAAGGGACGGATCCACACGTGTTCCTAGTTAAAGGATCTCTATTCGATTCAAGTGCCAAACCGAATGAAGTACCGTTTTTTTTATTTCAACATAGGCCATTAATGGTACAAAAACTAATTATAATACGACTGTTCAATTTCAAACAGTTTTTTCATTCTTTGCAGTGCTGTCATGATTTATCTCCACTTAATAACACGACGACTTTCGGAATTATTTTTAAATTACTGCGGCATTCGATTCACATGTAATATGAGAGCACGTTCTTTTATTTCAATAGAGGTGAATACGTAGAATAAATTTTTTAATAAATTAAAAATATTTAATATTCTTTTACACAGTTAAACACAATGTATATTCAAATAATGTATGCGAGGGGAACTGAAATTATAGTCTAGGCGCCAAATAAATGAAGTAATAGAAGAGCATGATACTCACGTAATATTTTAATAAATGTAATCTAATTGGCTTCCGTATTGTCAAGATTTACACTATATAAGTCCAATTCACATCAAACAATTTGAAGGCGCTAAAGCATTTAAATTACTCGATCTTGATACATACATAATACATTACCAATTTTATTTTCGTCAGTTGTCATTGTATCATATTTTGCGGTATATATCTGAATTGCTTTTTTCGTAAATTTTATTTTATACGGTAATTATTAATGAGTCAGTTTTTCAAAACTAAATTCTCTTGTAGAAGCTAGATCTGGCGAATAGGGTGAGTGAGATAAAACCTAAAATGGCAGATGATGTGATTTACCGAAAAAAGCCTGCTTAATGTGACAAGATGCCTTGTAGCGATGAAAGTGAATCTGGAATGGCCCATAAACCATTCTAAGTTTTTTTCAGAAATTGCCTTTTTCAATTTCTTTAGTAAAGTGTCATATTACCTCCGTTAGTAATTTGGTTCTTCGAAAGATAGTCTATGAAAATTATACCTTTAGAATCCCAAAAAATCGGAGCCACTATCTTCTTCGTAGGACTATCATGATGTGTCTGCTGCTGAAATTGCTGTTTGAATACAGGAACGTAATGGAGAAGCCAAGTTTCATCCTTCATATCAAATCCTTGCTAAAAATTAGCTTGGCACATTATCTTTTAACGTCGCATTCTTTCATATTTTTTGATAACAATTATAGAATCGCAGCACTTACTTTGCCAACAGTTTGGATATGTTCCTACGTGCAAAATGTGATGTACATGTTCGGTCGATACATTCACCATGCTAGCAACTTTCTTAATGTGAATTCTTTAGTAATTCAGTTGCTGCAATATCTGTTGGTCTAAGTCGCATATTAGCTTTGATGCTGTTATATTACCACATTTAAATTGCACAACCCAAAGACAAATTGTGGTTTTTCGGGCGAGTATTGTCACCCATAGTTTATTGAACACCAGCCAACGTTTTAGATGTGTTTAGGCCTTTAAAAAATTAACATTAAATTGACGAACTTGCGAGTATGTTTTAGGAACATATCATTTAAGTTACAAAATGTATGGGACATTCAGGGCTGAACTACTGCACTGAAACTCGTTTCAGTTTCAGTGCAGTAGTTCAGCCCTGAAGATGTCCCATATAAATGGGTACGAAACGTCGGCAGATATACTAGTGACGCGGTTCCAGCCCGGAAACCCAGAAGCAGATATAATGCTCAGTTTTTCCGAAAGATGGCTTTGGTGGCAGAGTTTTACTTTCAGCCAAATTATCCTTATATTTCATAAAGTTAAATAAATAATTTGTTTTTCGTTATCTAAGTATTATGATTAAAAAATAAAAAGGTGAATATGTGAGGTTTTGGAAAATTATAATTATTGATACTTTTGCTTCCAAGACAATAGCTCCTTGGTAGTAAGTTATTTGATATTATACCAAGAACTCTGTTTTTTATTTCGACAAAAACATCTAGATTTTCCATTTTACATAAAGTTTCTCTTAATAGATAACTAAAATAAGTGATTACAAGAATAAAGTTTAAATTAGGAGGCAAAATATCGGAAATCTCTAGAAAAATCTAAGGTAGATACTGTGGGAATGCTACCTACCAAATATGGATAAAGACAATTTGTTTACCAAATATTAATCGCTTTATTTTCTATTTAATTTCTGAAAAATTTCGTTTAATAACAATGTTGGAAACAAAAAATAGAAGTATAATGACTCTAAAAATGGCTAACGATAATGAATTAAGATTTTTGATAAATTATGATATAGACGAGTACTGAAACATGAAAACGGATTTGGGCCAGGCAAGTAATTAAGCATAATATAGTATGGTCACTATATTCAGATAAAAGAGAAAAGCTCTTATAAGATCTATTACAAAATGAAACTCTTTAAAAGGAAAGACCAGGGAAAGACCTAACGTATGACGAAAGAAACAAATAGCGAAGAAAATAAGAACTTAAGATCTTGAGAATAACGACGACGAATGGAATACAAAAAATAGTGTAGCAACTATTAAAGTTAGATGGATGAGTTTTTACTTTCAAATTACCATATTCGAATGGGAAACTGAAAAGTTTATAGTATAAAATGATAGTGAAGATTTCGTGTACATAATAGAATCAAAGGTATAGTATCTGTAAATTAAAATTTATAAAACAAATTTGTTAGGAATTTAAAGCAAAAAATAAACAGGTAATAAACAAATGCGCGGAATTATTACTTTCCACTATTTCTAAAAGAGTATAAATTTTTAAAATACCAAAACACAACATAAGCATTGAGATAGCGAAAGCAAACATGTTCTAAATGAAATCTATTTTCACTTTAGTTGTCTAAGTTTCTCGTTAATGTTTTCCCGTTGTTAAATTCGTAGAAATCTCGTATTATAAAAATACTTTTATTGTAACGGAATGAATGTACATTCTATTTACCTATTGTGTACACGGATATCTTTGCTATTATAAGAATTGCAGTTTTGCTTAAAGTGTTAATATTTAAGATAAATAATTATTGACTTGTTTTATCTTCATTTTTTATTAACAAAAGAAGCGAGAGCGTACATATGTACATGTTAAAGAAACGTTTAACTACATCAACAGAAATCTACCAAATCTTAAGTAAAAACTAAGATAATGCATTTTTTATTCGAAACTGATATCACTTCATTATAATAAGTACTCGTTTCATGTTTGATAAGCTTTACTCATAAAAATTATGCATTGAAACAGTAATTATAGACTGGCTAGTGTTAGTTAGGTTTCAGCGTCTAATCGACATCAGCAAATAATTTAAAGATTTTATTCGTGGTCATAATTCTAACCGAAGGTGAAAAAAGAATCGCTAAAGGACGCTAGGAGCTGTTAAATTATAAATGAAAACGAGGTTTTGGGAGGTTAATCAGGAAAAGTAGCGGACATTTAGAGACTGTATCTACAAAAGCTGCTAAATGGAGAAGGTGCGGGCAAAGAGAATCAAATGCAGGAGATAAAATAAAGTGTAAAAATAGAAGTACCGCCAAAGAGAAAGTTAAAAATATAATCAACGGTTTATAAAAAAAAACCATGCGAAAGCGCAATTACTTCTGGAAGATAACAATTACAGCAAAATTAGTAGGCCTTAATACAACTATAATATAAAAAAGGAAATAAATTGTAGTGTGGACACTACAGAGCACTACTGGAAGTATGCCACAAAGTACTAGCTCAACTCCTAAGAAAGAATTAAATGTATATGCAGAAGGAGTAATAGGAGAATATCAAGTAGGCTTCAGGAATAATCGGACAGTTGCAGATTAAATGTGTTGTTATGTTATATAATGTTATGAATATAGAACTCTCCCCCGCCTCCCTCCATCCCTCGGTCATGTAATGTTCATTGATTTCAGGTAAGCGTATGACAACATAGACAGAAGGGAAATGTGCCGAGATTTAAAGGAATTGAGGATTTCTACGAAAATAATAAAATTGATAAAAATTACTTCAGAAGCAACGAATAAACTCTGGAAATAACGAACAACAGAATAGTATGGTATTGGCATAATTCAGATAATTTGGTCAAAGATATCCATTGTCCTAGTCCTATATATTACATATATTGTTATTAAAAGTGCGCCAAATGTAACTCCCAAGTGTTTAATAATTTCAATTGGTTCCAGTTTAACTTGTTCAAATAGTTATAAAAAACATAATCTAATCTTCCAGTGAATGAAATTACTGTACATTTAGTTGGATTCATATTCATCCCCAGATCGCCAGTAAATATCAATTTATTCGACTTAATCACATCGCTAATATCGCTAACAAAAATAATAAAAAGATGTGAGTGTAAGTTCGAGTTATATGGAACTCCACAAATAATAATGTAGGTGTGGAAAGATAGCCGTTGCAAAATACGTGGTAAGGTCTATTGCTAAAATAAGATTCTAAGAAGTTAAATAGCGGTTTACTAAACTAAAGCTCTTCAGCTTAACAGGCAGGATAGCGTAACCCATTCTGTCTAACATCGATTTGAATTCTGCTATCTAATTCTCAATATTTGAAGAATTATCAGTTTTCAAGATAGGGATGACTTTAGTCTTTTTCAAAATAGAAAAGAGATTGAAGATGAGAGCATTAAATAAATGTTTTTAATACAGTAAGAGCATTTCCGAAAACAGTCACTAAAGTAAAAGAGCAAAATCATCTGCCGATAAGTTTTAACATGTTTTTAAATTATCTGGGTTTTGGGTATACGTTTATAATAAAAGGAACTTCTTTTTCATCTAAAGCGTTAGCACATAACAAAACTGTTATTCTCTATTTCGTTTTTTATCACTCACGCATGCCCTCTAACTGTTAGTAGTCTCTGGAATTACATGAAAAAACAAAGCTGTGTCAAGAGCATTATAAATGTCCTTAGAACAAAAGTCTTTTATAATATCAGATATACGGCAAACTTAATCAATAACGTTGTTATCATTTATACTATTTTTCTCACTAATATAGCTCGAAATACATTATTTCTAATAAAAAAAACTTTGTAACTAACAATTACTTCTGCTAAAGTTGCGTCCTCTTAACTATTTAATCAATTTTTGACTGTTTATGGTCTAAAATTGGACCATTTAGAGGCGATCCTATCTGTGGTAGATACTGAACCTAAGTAGGTTTTTCAAATTTGTAGGTAATATTTAACGGGCAGTGGTCATTTTTAAGCAGTCTGGTTGCATTCAAAGTCATTAAACAGAATGTTTCAAATACGTATTATATGGACGTTTGGTCATTTACTTAGATGGCCGCTTGACAGATAGGTGCCACAATTGCTTATAATTGACCGAAAATGTCTGAGCAGCTTTTCCTGCATAATCATTTTGAATTTTTGCGTTGAAACCTACATCCATTATTACACACCTAACATAATTAGTGTACATTTAGGTTCTCAACAGTGTGTATCGCGTACGGAGTGTGTGCGACACTTTGCGGTTATCTGCTGATGATGACAACTTGGTTGTCGAAATGCGTATACAGAATTACAAAAGTTAATGTGGAAATATATCGACCTTAGTGATTAACCTGACATAAAACAATAGTTTGGACAATGAACCAATTCCAATGTGACAGAATGCACCTTATTCTCTGGACCTAATCAAAAGTGTCTTTTTCTTATTCTCTGATATGAAAAAGTGGCTGATTGGGTCTGAATAATCTTACCATATGGAAGGTATAAAGAAGCTCGAGGGCTGCTAAACTAGGTTTGTAGAACTGCTTTTTTCTTTGTCTTGTCGAAAATTATATATATAGGGCCAATTATCCGCTTTACGGATTCCACTATATAAATTGCTACTTTAATATCACTGTAAATAAATACACACAAAGCAATAGTTTGAACACTTAGTAGAAGCCGATTGAAAAGTTCCAAAGTAAGCAGACATAGTTTTATCGTCTGGGAGGACAACGGCTTCAATTTTTTAGAATATACATCAATTACTTTGTCATATATTGCATAAGTAGAAATGTTTGATCTATGTTACGAGTTGCTTCCAAATGCACCTTACTCTCTAGACCTAACTAAAAATGTTTTTTCTTGTTTTCTAATTTGAAAAAAAAGCTGACTGGAAAGATATTTCACTTAAACGACAAGATAATGACTGAAACCGATGTCTGCTTGGAGAGCATTGAACAATCTTATCATATGGAAGGTGTAGAGAAGCATGAGGGCTGCTAAACTAGGTTCGTAGAGCTGTTTTTTCTTTGTCATGTCGAGAATATTCCTCTCAGTTGTGCCATATCCGCTTTACGAAATCCAATGTATAAACTGATACTTTGATATCACTCTTAATAAATATTTATTTATAGGAAAAAAGTTCGAGAATTATGAAATATTGACATTTTGAATATATCAACGTGTGAAGCTGATCTAAAGGAAACTAAAAAATTCAAGTTATTTCTATAAATTAAATTTCTATTTTTAAAATTAATAGTTTATTTATTTATTTTATTTTCTCTAAATAGTGTTAATTATTTCACGAACATACTGTGTCTAACTTGAACTAGCTAGATTTTGTTAGTATTCACAAATTTTAAGTAGTAAATATGTAATAGATATAAGATTTTTTTCAAAGTTTATTGCAGCTCTAGTAAAACTTGAAGTTAATGGCAAAGCTTACAACACGAAATCTCGGTGATTTATGCCTTTTCATGTCATCCTCGGTCAGTCATAACATCGGTTCATTCCTTCGTCTCAATAAGATTTAATGATAGTCTGTAGTTTCGGATCTTCTTCTCAGAAAGTCAATTTCTGCGTTTCGAAATGGGACGCTCATTGCAATTACAGTTATTTAGTTTATTTGAGGTTATGAAACTAACAAAAGAGGGGTTGACGTTAAATTATTCTCGGGAAAAGTTATGAGTCAAGCTTGAAATATTTATTAATAGAATAGGAAGATTTAGAGACTATATATTTAGATGTAGGCGTTAAAGGTTGGGAAGACAAAATGTTGAAATATAAAGTGAAAACGGCTACGTTTTAGTCGTTTTAAAATTGTCATCTGTGTTTTTCGACAAGAAAATAGCTTCATCAATGTTCATTTATGTATTTATACCTATATGTATATACATATACACTTATGTACTTGAAAGTTTAAGCAATGATTTTAACATGAATACTCCTCCTTATATTTCTATGTACATACATATAAATTTCTTGAGAATATCTGCTTTTCTTATCGCGAACGGGTAAATAAATAGGAAAACCGTTACAAAATATGGCATAAAACATACTTTCTTCATAGCATGAGAGATTTTGTTCGAGGTAATGATCCATTTAATACGATGCTTTTTTTAATCACTCATTTTATAAATGTAATTTAGTAATTAATTTTTGGTAAAAAGCAATTTATTTATTTTATTTAACGTACAGTCAGTCATGAAAGTTTTCGCACACCCCACGAATATTGAAAATTATCAAATTTGATCATCCAATTATTATAGTATAGTTATTTCCATTTAACAACATTGAAAACCGTAATAACAATGTGGAAGTTGTTATTATTTTAAACTAAAAAACCTACAAAACTTAACAACGAATTCATCCAGACCTCTTCATTGTATCAAGTATTTATGACAAGCATTCAGTGCATTTATACAGATTAATCGCACAAGCAAATACAAGTCTTGCAATATTCACATTATATTAATAAAACTACACAAAGAAAAGGAATTCCTAGTCCGAATAGACAAATTGATCAGCAAAGTGCGTTTTATTGAGCTAGTGTTATACAAGAAACTAAAAATATCCTGAATTATTAACATTATTGTACGAAGTGAGCATCCAAATGTTCTAAATGGACTGAATCAGAAAACTGTTACTAGCGCAGGGATTTTAAATCTATGGATAAGTGCGTAAGGTGGAAATGAATACTGGAAATAAAGTACATTCAGAAGATATAAGATTTGAAGAAAAGTCGGATATAATGGGAAAGTATCATGTAAAAACAGTTCATTAGCAATGTTAATATTTATGTGTTCTATAGCATAATATGTAGCATGATGTGAGGATCTACAGTAGTAATTGAGGTGGGTAATTTAGTTTTTGAGAAGTCTATGGGTCGATGGGTACACTTAGTAGTAGTAGATTGCTATATAGACAAGTAAAAAGAAATTGTTAGAAGATGAATAGATCTTCCGGCAAGATCGACATCCGAAACATACAAGTAAGGTGGTACCAGAATTGTTACTTTGCAATGTAGTTACTGCATTAATCGCTGTATTTAAATCCTATTGAATACGTGTTGTAATATCTCGAAAAAAAATCAGAGTTGTCATTTCTGATTCTGATCCATACTGATTTTAGCTGAGATTTGGATACCATCGACAATCGTATTCTATTTTATAAACTCCCTTACTTTGGCTTTAATAACCCCTTCGTTCGACTTATGACGACTTACTTGACCAACAAATGGAATAATATGTATGTATTTTAATAACTATAGATTTTATACCCATATGTCTGTTTCTGGAGTTCTAAGGCTCTAACCTAGGTTCACTTTTTTTACACGCTTCATTAATAATTACGATTGTTCTCTGTCGACTTATGGGGATGACTTAAAAAGTCTTCTATAATATTGATGAAGTTGAGGATGATCATTTCTTGCAAAGTAGTTTAAATAGAATCTACACATATGTGTTTGTAATGAACTATCTCAATATATTTACGAAGCGACTAAACTACTGACAATCATTAAGTCAGGTTTTAAATTATTGATTTACCTTAAAAACTAAAATGCTGTTGGCTTGCACCGTTAACAACTTGGAATACCTTTCAATCAAATAGTATCTGATTTGATATTGTAATATTCATATAAATCAAATCGAGTGAGTCCGAATACGATTGTGCTTAACCTGAGAGAAACATTGAGCACGTCGTTACCTTGATTTAGAAGTTTGAATGAACAGTGTCAAATATGTATGTAGTGCTTAATTTGCTGTTAATTAAAATATCGTTGTGTTATACATTCTATTGGTACCGAGGGTATTTATTAAGAAATGAATTTCCATAGTTGGTATTATGTTTAACAATGCCTCATCTGTTATATTCATTTATAGATACCTTAATTAATTTTTTATTTTTACTCTCGTAGAATATTTTAAAGTTTGTATATTCAAATTTTTAAATAAACTTTTTTAAAAATTGTTATGCTACCTTTATTTACTTATGTAATAAAATATTTAGTGTATTTAATTTATGATCGATAGTGTATCCAATTAAACGAAACATATTTAGGTTTTAGTGAATTAAATGAAGACTTATGTTGTAAATGAATATATTGCATAATTATTAACAACTGCGTACATATGTAAAGTACTGGCTCTGCAGGTTTTTAATTTCGTTGGTAGTTTTGCTCAATTGAAAACTTACTGACTCATCACTATTACTGGCATGCGATGTAAAGCGGCGGTGATTTTATTTTCTGTATGTTTTTCATGTTCTATTCCGCCTAACACACATAACTACATATGTTATTTTCTGTGTGTATTTAATTGTACATACATGTTATTTGTATGCAGAGATATATTCATTCAGTGTCACGATCAACGTCCTCTGACGCTGGATGCATACACAGGAAGTCCATAGGTGACCGGAAATAGCTGGTCTAGATGTATGTATATAGCTGCACAGAGCGTGCAATATGACAAATGAAATCGTTGAAATTGTAGTGATTTATGAAATAATAATTTCTGGGTGGTTGCTATTCTGTTAAACAAAAAGAACCGGAAGGAAAGAAGGACGGAAGGGAGAAAATATTTGAGGAAGGTCATTTAAGTGTTTGTTTCATGAGAACTTAATTTCGGGGTAGAAATTCATGTACATTAGAATACATTTCGTGTTGTAATGTGTTGTAACTTCAAAACCACTCTAGACATTGCATCCTTTAGTTGTTATTGTCGTGCTGTTAATAAATTATATAATGATTATTTGTGTAATAATAATAAGTCGCTAGAAAACAGTAATTTGTTAAGTTTTCTGCAGCTTTGTATATTTAAATTAACTTGATTACATTTGTATTTAAGGCAAACAATAAAATATTGTTGGAACAGAACTGTTTACACGACTTTTCCATTTTCGGTGTTTATATTGTTGGCTAGTTAAAATAGAGAAATAAAGTTAGTATTAAATATGAATATTGGAATAAGCAAAGTTCAGAATCGGCTTTGTAGCACTGCGCATTTTGAAGAAAAACAAGATAACTTCTGCTTCTTTTTTTGCTCGTTATATTTGTAATTGATTACGGAAAATGACATAAACTATTGCTGTACGGCCAGTGACATGATAATTGTGAATCACTTTAAAGTCATTAGGTTTTTAAACGTAGATCAAAAATTGTCAGAACTATACAAGAAATAAAAGAACTAGTTTATATATTGTGTTTGTTTGAGGAAGTAAATATCGAATTTAATATAGGCTCAATAGAACTATGTATTAACAATATTTCATTAATATGTACTATATACCACTACTTTTCCTATGTATATGTGAATTGAATTCGAAGCCTGCTACTTAGCAATATTTTAAGAATTATAATTGTGTAAATTGTATGATTAAAGTAAAATTTTACGCACTCTTTGTAAGAAGGAAGAAATACTAATTCGCCAAATTCACTATGTGAAGATGCTTTCATATTTACAAGGAACGACGTAAGTTTATTGAAGAATATGGAATAAGGTGAATTATAAGTTACAGCAATTGGAAAGGGATAGGCAATAAATCTACAGATAAATAATAGAATTAAAATAAAAAAGTACAAGAAGAACGTAACAAAAGTTCTAACCTGCGATGTCGCTAACTTTCAAAATATGAACATGGTAATCGAATTGTCATAAAAAGAGCGCAACAAAGTTTTGGTATAAATAAAATGAAAATCTAAATATTTAGGCCCTCGCTGCTTTAGTAAAATGAAATCGAATACATATGACGAACACTACTTTAATTATCAAGGTTTGTAAATTAAAACGAGTTGTATACTAACACGTAATTTGTGTAATTTTTAACAACAACGAAATATCTGTAGTTATTTTGTGAAGTTCTTTGTTTTATCACAGACATTTCGTATCAGGTTTGTATACTTCTTTAGAGTCAACTAGGGAAATGCCACTCCAAATTACAAGATTCGTTAACAATTAATAATTAATTTGTTAACAAATCTTGTAAATTCGCTAGTTGACTCTGAAGAAGTGTACAAAAGTAACACGAAATACAGTTGAGACAATAAACAATTTCATCGACTAACTACAGATATTTTGCTAGACTCCTCAACATTTCCATTTGCAATGTTTCGTTCTAACGGCAAAGACTTCTAGTCTACCAAAACTACAGAGGAATTACTGTATTAGATATGGTATATCAAATATTGCCAAAAGATCGTTGTAAACTGTCAATGCAGCTTTAGAACAGAAAAATCTGTATTTAATCACGTGTTCACACTAAAGCTGTCAATGCAGCTTTAGAACAGAAAAATTTGTAATTAATCACGTGTTCACACTAAAGCAAATATTGGAACACCTGGAGGGAATGTCTAGTGATAGAAAACCAAAGAAATTAGTCGATATAAATCTAGGTACAACATGAAACAAGGAAGGGCTAGAAGAAAATGGTATGATCCAAAAAATAACGGTATACCCTTCGGGTTATTTCGCCGAATTGAATTAAAGAACGGCTCTTGTAGTACAGAGTTTAATTAGTGAGCGGTGATGTATTGATAGAAATGTGACATTTATATTTTATCTAATAGTATCTGACGATGATTTACTACAAATTTAAGCGAGGACTAAACCGATAAGAATCATTTGCTGAACCGAAGGTGTCTAACAGTGAATTATGTTTATTAGCTACTACAGTACGTTGATAGTAAATCTTTCACGCTTAGCTTTCTATAGAACATCCAAAAACAACTGGCGCAGACAAAAATGTACGATTTACGTAATATGCATCAAATAGTCTCGACATAGCATTTAAGTTTTTTACAATTTTCATATTTTAAAGATAAATTGCCGGGAATATGTTTTACAAACTAATGGACCCTTACAAAAGATAAAAAATGTCGTACCTTTAGAAAAAGTTTCGAGAACAAGTTTTTTCTAGTGTGAACGTTTTGAGAAAACAAAAATGTTCGTGTATACATTTAATAAGATATTAAAAGAGCATACCTTGCTTAGAGATATTTACTATTAGTGTAGCAGATGAAGTACTCATGACATTTTTCGGATACCACATGTATGTATATTTTTTCCTGTACTTACATATATCATCAAAATATACCTGGTTATACGCAATCGCTCACGCTGTCTTTTTGTTTCCACCTATACTTGTATAAGCTCTTTATCTACAATGTCAATGTACGATAGCACGCGTAAGTATACGTTTGTGGTAAATAAGCGCGAAATTATGTATGCATATATTTACTTTGTTGTGACACAGTTTTAAAGGCGAAACTTTTTAGCAGGGGCATTTATGCGGCGTAGTTCCTAAGACTATTGAAATATGAAAGTTAAGGATGACTAAATACATATCCTGCTGTATTTTTTAATAAAAATAGCGAATTTTAAATTATTTTTGTACATTATATCTCCACTTTCTCAGGAGTTTTTTTAAATTATTGATGATTTTGTAATGAATATTTTTTAATTAGATCCACTCATGTAATTAAAATTTTTATATTAAACAGGGTATCAAAAAGAAGTATAATGAAAAGTCAGCGTACGATGTGTTTTAATACGTTCCGTGAATTACAAGAACGTACTGTTTAGAAGTGTATAATATTACCATTAAGAGGTCAAGTTTATAACTAACCTAGATTGACAGAAACATTCGCCTCACTTACCTGTTTTTAAGTATTTTATTGGTAACCTAAAATAGACATATGCTGATTGAATAAAAAGTCATCGATGAATGAGAATTAATTATGTGCTTATCATATTAAATACTTTGCTAAATACATATAAAAATACGATATTAATCAAACATGTTTAGATTTATATATTTTGAATATAAACTAATATTTTTTTATAAAAAAGCAAATGTAATTGTACGTCTTTAATTAATTTTAAAAAGTATAAATTATTTAATTCTTATTTTATTATTAAAAATTTGTTTTAGATTTGATACTAAACATTTTTTCTAATAGTTAATATTGGGAAATTTTCTTGTCAATAGTATCACTATCTTTAAAAACTTCGTTAGCATAGTTCCTCTTTCTAGGTGTGTTAAAAATTCTGTCCTAGTTTTAGTTTCTTATGCGTTACTAACCGTAAATGAGTTTCTAAGAAATTCTCACAGACAGGAAAAATTATCTGCATCTACATAAGTTTTGAGAATGAAAAGATTGTTAAAAACATAAATCTCTATTTGAAAAGAATAAGTACATTAATTGAAGTTATAAGTTCTATATTTCATTTTCGGTGTGAACCAATTACAATGTATGGTTAACGTAATGTACGAGGGGTACAGTTTTGCAATACAGCTTTGTTCTTTTAATTTTTTCAAAGTAATTTCCTTTACACTCAATACACTTCTCCATCCTCCGAAACCAATCTTTAAACCAGTTTTGCCAAGTTTCATTAGGGAGTAAAGCACACTCGTTGTCCCAAGCCTGCAGAAGGTCCTCATCACTGGAAAACCGCCTCCCTTTAGCTTAATTTTCACATGCGGGAACAGTGCAAAGTCGCAGGGAGCAAGATCTGGAGTCTATGGAGGATACTCGACAAGTTTCAATCCTGTCGTGGTCAAATATTCGGTGCAGGCTTTGGCGCGGTGAGCTGGAGCATTATCGTCATGGAGGAACCAGGTGTCCATTCTTGACTTTGGCCACAGATTCTTCGTAGATCCATTGACTTTAGGCAGGCACTATTCAGTATACCACTTAGCTGTGACTGTCTTCTGTGTGTCCAAAACGACTGGTTCCACAATTCCACTCGATTTGAAAAATACAGCTATCGTTTTCTTCTTTACAGATCGGGATTTTCTGACAACTGAGCTTTGGTAGGCACGTCGTAATAGTACAGCCAAGTCTCGTCATCTGTCACGATGTTGTTCACATACCGAGATTGTCCCTTATTAAACTTTTTTAGCATCTCCCGGCACCAAGTCACTCGTCGTGTCATCTGCTCTTCAGTCAGTCGATGCGGTATATAGAGAGAACAAAGTTTCTTTACGTGCAAATGATCATGCAGAATCGAACGAATTGCTGGTGTATTTAGGCTTGAGGTACCCTCTATCTGTTGGTAGGTCACTCGCCTGTCCTCGCCAAGCATTTTCCTCACAGTAGTAACGTTTTCCTCCGTAACTGACGTTTGTAGCCTTCCCGGCCTCTCAGCATCCTCCACAGTTAAATTTCCCCTTTGGAATTCTCTGTACCATCTGAATATCTTTGTGAGATGTGGACAACCAATACCTAATACAAGAGTCACTTCTTCGAAGCACAGGTCTGTTTAAACCACGCACGAAATTATAACGCAAAACTGCCCTTATCTCATTTCGTGACCACGATGCCATCGCAAGCACTTTACACTCTCACTGCTAATGAATAACTGAGCCCATTGACATGGCGCGGCGGCTACTATGCACGTATGAACATGTCTCAACATGCAGCAACGAGCAGCTTCCTACGATTCATTGTTGCGTCATATTGCAAAACTTTTCTAGTACCCTTTGTATGTAACGTTTACCGATAATAGTCTTCATAAAATCTATGACCTATATACTCAAATAAGGGAAGAATTCGTAAGCAGCTGTCAGGGCGTACTGTGCAGACCAAAAATATGATGAAATTCATTTGAGACACTGTTTATTGTATAAATTTGTGCAGTCCATTGTAAACAAGCTTTGAAAGAAGATTCGTGAAAGACGAATTGAGTTTAGGTGTTCTGAAACATATTCACAGTTTAGAATTTCTTTTGATATATGCCATACAAAGTAATGGTGCGCAATTTAATTGACTAAGTTGAAATTTATTTATCGCTGTTCGTAAGTAATGACAATAATTTATTTTTGAATTAACGGAAATAAAAAATGGAAAAATGGACACTCTACAGTAATCACGACAAACAGCGTACATACAGGTCGAGAAAATAGCTATAACAATTGCAAAACTGGATTTTTTTTAAAAAGAGAATACTATAATTATGATATATCTCAACCACGAGAAATTTTTAATTTCGATAAGTATTGTAAACAACTAATATGTTGGGATAGAGCAATCAAAGAAAAATTGCCATTTCTTTCCAATATTATTGTCGTTCGTAGAGTAAAGACATGTTTCTCCGAATCTATTGATAGTTATAAGACCATAAATTATATAGTATTCTTGAAAGACGAAAAGTTAAAGTTAAATATCTGTCTACCAAAAGTACGCTATGAAATCATACTCTCGCTTCGTCTCTCTAGGCTACGGCAATCGATCGACCATCAAGTGTATGTTAAAGTATTAACATGGGCAATAACCACTGCAAATGCTAGGTGGTGCTGTATTAACGTAAAAGAACAACGAATTGAAGAAAATTTCATCTCCATTTTCAATATAAAAAAACATTGCAGTTAGTTGAGTTTTATCAAATCAATTGCTTGTTGATCGACAGAAGATTAAAAATCAATGCAAACATAGCAACAGCAAATAAAATTATTCCAGAAGGAAAATAAAAATTTAAATAATGAATTACCTACTGCACTTAGTAAAAAAATTATATAGCTACTAAAATGACAGTAACATAGGATACTGACAAAGATGAACTCGAAAATGTGTTGATAAGAAACAATTAAAACAAATAAGAAAAGGGAAGATTAATATATTTTTAAATTCATCCAACAATAGAGGGACGTCTCTGAAGATAACAAACAATAAAAAATCGTTTCTTTCTCTCCACCAATGATAATTTCAACCTTCGATCGTTATTAGGTTCCTAATTTGAAGGAATATGTTGAGCTATGTACATTAGTGAGTGAAAATCAAAATTAATCTAGATTTATTTTGTATAAGGTTTATGGGAAAGTTCGTACGGGTTTAACAGTGTTAAGCAGAGGTCTTGGTAGTAAAGGTAATGTGTTTTTTCCAGAATCATGTTGTTTTATTTTCGCATAGGTAAATGCATGTGTGATTAACAGAAAACTACGTAGTGTGTATGCTGTGTGTGGAAAAGATGTCGTAAGTGAGCGCTTATATTAAAAGTTGTTTATTAAGCTTTGCTTAGAAGCTCCTCGCTCTGATTGACCAGTTTCTATAGATGTTAATTATTATATAATAGTAATTTAATTAATTTGGAATCACAAATTACAACTCGGAAAAATCGCAGATAGATTAATTATAAGAAGTTTTCTGTTCCAGAACACCTACGTAATCTCGGTATGGTGAAAAAAATATTTGCTTGCGATTAACTACGTAAACGCTATGAAAACGATACGATCTCGAAATTATTAGTAACTGGTGATTAGAAATGGATCGTTTACAATAATGCGGGGTGAAAAAAATCCGAAGCAAGACCGGTGAATTGCATCAATCCACGTTCAACATATTATTTCTCGAAATAAAGTTGTTTTGTGTTTGGCGAGATTAGAAAGGAATTTCATATTATGAGCTAATACCAAGCAACTTAAGCAATGATTCAAATACGTGTTGTTCTCAGAAACTCTCTTAGAAAGGATTGAACAATTGGGAAGCACCTGGAAAAAAATACTGCTTCACATCAAAAGTTACTGGAGCTAAGATGGGATATTTTGTCTCGTCCACCATATTTTCCCGATATTGCGCCGTCTAACTACTGTTTATTCCGACCTTCGCAGAACTGGCTTAATAGTATGAGTTAGTTTCTATGGCACTTCTACAAAACCATTACCACTACTTGAATATCTTTTCTATCAGAAAAAATGTCGGGGCTACTAGAAAGATGTAAAGAGGTCATTAGTCGAAATGGTCAATACATAACATGTAGATTAAAGTAATTATTCTTAATAAAAAAATTCCAATAACTCTAAATCTGAAGATAGTGTAGGACTTAAAAAAAATTTTAGGAAAATTTAAATGCTGCAAATAATACTTTAAAGTAAAAAACTAAAAATGTTATAAGACATGAAATGGAAACATATATAGTATAATGGTTTTTCGAAAATGTAAGAGGATTTCGATATGAAACGATGTTGATCCATGTCTTGACAACAAAAGCATCAACTGGTGAAATTTTCTAACTATACTTGCTAGTACCAATACATACAAAAGAACAACTGCAGAATAAGTTGAAATTTTCGTTAAAATATGCCCAGCAAACGGCTTGGGAAACTAGTTTTTTTTTAAAGCAGAGATCAACTGGCGTTAACAATTAAAAGTAAATTAAAGATATGATATCCGCTAAAAGAGAATTAAGGAGAAAGGTACATCAAACAAAAGCTCCCGAAGGTGAAGCCTTATTCAAAAATATGAAACTAACTAATTACAATAGATTACATGTGAATCAATAAATGATTATCTCAAAGATTTAAGGTGTGAGAGTATTACAAATTATTTTTCTATGAAATTGTGCAAGCTCCTCCAATTCCATAAGGAGATGGAAACTGAGCTTAAAAGTAATACCAAAAAGACAAATATATTTGTAAAATATTTAGAAAAAATATTTCAACCTCTAGTAGAGCAGGAGCATACCTCTTTAATAAACTTTCCTCTGCAAGAACAAATTAATATTATCCCTATAACTTAAAAAGAAGTTTTTGAAGAAATGAAAAACATAATTCCATGAAAAGCTCTAGGATTCGACCTGCTAATTCGAGAAGTGCCAAAACAGATCCGCGAAAATGACATAATTAAAATTACTAATCTGATCAACATCGTGTTTCGGTAGAGATATGTGCTAGGATTATGAAAGGTAAGCACAAGTGATAATGATAACGAAATTAGGGAAATTTTCTTATGTTCCTGTTTCCAATAAGAATTTCGCTACTGCTTATAATATTCAAATTGTTTTTAAATTCTGTGGTCATCTATTATTATTATTAAAAAAGGATGGCCATAATTACATCACCTCAGTTTGATTTCTGAAACAAACTTTCTACGTTCGGGAACGTTCATAGGATTATTGACAATACTATAAAAAAAACACTAGAAAAAAAGTTTATTCATCCGTTTTTTTTGACATAGTACAAGTGTTTTATAAAGTATGACATGTTGGATTAATTCACAAAATAAAAATGTTTTCATCAACTAATATTCAAATACAGATTCTAGAGTCATATGTTATACATATATTATTCAGAATAGGATAGGTTAAAGTATTCTTAGTGTTAAGGGAATTCAAAGCTGCTCTGTACCTTTTATACATTTGCAGTATTCCTAACTTAGATAGATAATATGGTAAGTACTAGCCATTGTAAGAACAAATCAAGGATTAACAAACATTCTGAAGAAAACTCTCAACAAAATTCGTAAATGGACTAGTATGGGATTATAATAGAGTCAAACATGTACATGTATGTAAGTCTGACAACACCACGTCATATTCCCTTATTCTTCCAATTCTCCTCCGTTTCTCACAGTATAATAAATACGTCAATTTACAGGTTTTTTACGGGTACTTTCAGTAATAAATAAAACAAAATAAATTTATTGATATATGTGTAAGGACCCTATTATACTGATGATCAAATTTTATAAGTTCAAAAGCAATTCTAATATTTATATGGTTCGTAAGTATACATTTGATAAATAAGCAATAAAATTACTTATTAGAGAGTTTACTTTAGAATGTCTTAATATGATATAAAAAAAATGTAAAAAGATAATATTCGAGTCAATTTTTTATTTATTCTAATGGAAATTTCTTTCAAATATACAACACATTCACTTTGTCCAGTGGATCTTTCAATGTATGTACGTTATCGATTCATACGAATAAATAATAAACATATGAGTTAAGTCAGTATACCTAGGTCAAATTATGTACCCTAATATAATTATTTTAAATTATTTGTATCTAATAGAAGGAAAATTTATAAAATAAAACGAATAGAGATATCAAACGTGAACAAAATAAATAAATCAACAAATGTTTCACTTCAATCAGAATTTGACTAATATAGTAAATAAGCAGTAGTTAATTAAAACTGTTTAAAAATTTTCTCCCTTTATCCGACTTCTATGACGGTGTATCAAATGAAAACCTTGAAATTACCATAAATTGTGTATTGTAAAAATCATAAATATAATTTTTTGTCGTAGTCTCCCTGACGTTAAATGCAAATATTCACAAGTGCATAGATATCATGTTTAAAGGATTCGTTTGGATTTTTTTTTTGGTTTCGACGATGAGCTATCGCGCCATTCCTTGTTGGACTTTTTCGGTTTTCTTTGGGATGGTGAATCCAGGTATCACCACCTGTGATAATTTTTCAGAAATGTATCATCTTCGACGTATAGCAACGCAAAAGTTCTTCATAAGCATTGACACGACGGTCTCTTAATTCGGCAGTTAACTGATGTGACATCCATTTTCCAGACACTTTATTATAATAATAATAAATAATAAAATATAAAGTTGTAGCTGTTTCTTTCAGAGTACGCTTGTTCTTTTTTATAAGGTTGTCCACTAATGTAATATTTTCATCCATTCATAGAAGTTACACCGCTTACAAAATTTCTACACCACTCGTATATTTGCTGCGGTGTCAAACACAAATCATCGTATTGCGCTGTCATTCTGAGATGAATTTCGATTGATTTGGTACCTTCATTATGCAAGTCTTGTGCAGGTTGATAGTCGAACAACCAACTTTTTATTGACACTGTTCTTTTTCTGTGTTCTAGCATCACTGCCACCTGTCGGTCACTTTTTAGAACTCAGGAAAAACTACTGTTATATACCAAGTTAATCAATCATACAACTTTTCGAAATTTTATTGTACTTTTAAGGTTTTCATTTGATACACCTTCTTATATAATAACGCCTACGTATTTACATTATTTAAATCAAACGTCTCACAAACAAAGGTTTGAAGTTTTACACATGTTTTATTTCGCGCTGTTATTAAATTATATGAGATCGAAGTAAAAAAACATCTGATTGTTATTATTACAATAAATAATGGCGTTTGTTTAAAGATCCTTTGAACGAACTGTAGGTGATTATTTATTTTATCTAGGGTACTCCTTGTTTAAAAATGTATGAGTATTTGGATTCGACATTTTCTCCTTCTCATTCTCCTTCTTCTATTGAAGAGAACTCGAATATATACCCTAAATATTTAATTTTTATATCTTTATTGATATTGTATTTCTTTTAGTTTTATTAGTTACAAATCCTTCCATATTTTGTTACTATATTTTTAAATAAAACGAATTAGTAAAAAGAGATTAGTCATCAGTGTATGACAATCTACTATTTTTCGTACAGCCGATTAATATCATTTTTTAAAAATTTGCAGGTTTGCGAGTAAAGTACCTATGGATGAGACCGCTTCGGTGTAGGTATCTAGTTTCTTAAATCAAACAATTTTTTAATTATATGTCTAGAAAACATGGATATAACAACATTTTTCAGTTTAGTTTTAAAAAATCGCCCTTTCTTATCCCCCTGTATACAAAAAAATCGATAACGTCTATTGAAAGATTTACTAGATAAGCTGTATATTTCAAAGAAGAAATTTGCAGTAGAATAAATAAAAAATAGATTCGCTAAGCATTATTATTCAAATATTATTTTTTTATACTTTTTAAATAATATGAAGACGTCGTAAAGTAAATCCTTTAAATTAAATTATATATAGGTAATGCATTTTATTGTTGAGCTTCTGTTTTCTAATAAAAAGCAAGCACCATACAATTGCATAATTTCGTAATACAAACCGCAATTTGTAATTACAGTATTTTGTAATTTCCGTATTTCTCCTGAAGTTTACATTATTTTCTACTTGCTTACTAAGGAATTAAGAAAACTGTTAAAACGGGATGTCTAATGATAACTTTAATTAATTTGATGTGTACAGTTAAATAACACACATGTTAAATTACGCAAAAAAGAAATAAAGAGACAAGCGCATTTAAGCGCCGTAACGATGGCTTCATTGATATCAGGCACTTGTGTTGTATTTCGTAACGAAATGCCCTGCCAACAGATTGATGTTATATTTAAATAATGGTACCCGTATGTAGTGTATCGTACTCTTAAATAACACTTGCGTAAGAACCCATTTTTGTACCTAAACATAAGAATAGAAATATTGTAAATATTAAGTATCTTTACGTAGAGTAGCTACAGAGGGAATGTAATTTTGAACGATTTTGAAGAGAATGTTTGAGTAACAAAAGTAATATATACTAACATATTATTGAATATACAGTGAGTTTTTTTATAGCTCTGTACATAATAATTAATATAATATATAACGAAAGCATGTCAATGCATTGCCAACAATAAACAAGTGTATCTTAAAACAAATAGTTACATAATGTCGAAAATTAGTTAAATGAATAATAGTTTACTTATTAATTTTTAAATAATTATGTTTTAAGTTAATGCAAAAATAATAATAGCTATCGACAATTCTAAAAAATAAGTTTAAGTGAAGCAGTGAGAAGATTCAGGAGACTTGAAGATGTTCTTTATAAGAGCGAACGCAACATCGATAAGTGACACAGTAGTGTTAGAGACGCGGCTCAGAAGCTTACAAGAAACTACGGGCACCGACTGCGATAGTTTGCAAGCCAAATTTTTAATTTTTTTAAGTCAAATCTTGAAATTTTCTTGATTCAGATCAGTTTATTAATCAAAGCTTCACTGCCTACGATGTATTGACGTGTTTTTTCTAAATTGAACACAGAGATTCAAATTATGTTCAGATGTATAAAAGCCGCACGATATGTATTTTTGTGATGTAATAAAAACTTACCTCTCAGTAATGCATACATTTTCCGTTGGTTTTGTTATTTAAATTTGTTCTTCACACTTCAGCTATTATTATTTGAAATAAAGTTAGATCATAAATTTGATTTAGAATCGTGTAGTATAACGTATGTGCATTTAATGCATCGGTTCAATGAAATCATGTATATATTATATATGTACATGTTGTGTTACAAAAGCTGTCTCTAGTTCCGGTAAACAACTAACGGATATTTATTATACATCAGTCATTGCAAATGTTTCAATTAGGACTACTACTAATTATAAAATAATCTTATATATATTTTAGGGAATTCACGTTGAAAACATAAACTTGTTATTTATCGATCATATACTCATATAATAAAGTTTCAAGAAGCAATCTGATCAAGAACATTACTAGGATCATTGATAGAAACGACAAAAGTCAACTAAGTTAAGAATTAATAATAACATTCTACATGATGCTACTTTTGCATCATACTAAACATTGCGCATTTTAAAAGATCTTACTACATATTATAATATTTCTTCAGTTGACTATTGTAAATCACGACTGTAAATAATATACGAAGCATCACTAATGAATAACGAGATTTTTAATTCCCAAAATGGTAAGACTGACGGATCGCCAACTATTGCATATTTCTGCATTCATGAGGTGCAATATGTATTGCGTCTATATAGTTTTAGAGATATAAATTTTTGGTACTAAGTACTCCAGCCGAAAAAATAAATGACGTGAAAAAAATAAATAATCAACATCAAATTCCTTCCGAAATTGAGAGGAAAATCCGTCAAAGTTTTACAAATATTTCAAGTCATGGTCGACGAATAAATTATCGAACGTGGCTACCTACAAATTGTTTCAAAAATAGAAAAAATGTACCCGTCCATTAGGTATTAAATTTCCTATTCTACCTTGAAGTTTTAAAGCATTTGAGAGAAATTGGTCCACTCCCAGTACAGTTCTAACTTTTTCTTTGCGATTTCTTTTTATTCTCTAAAATGAAGGGTTGGATAAAAAGGGATACTAGACGTTGAGAACATTCAAATGAGCTTTCTTAAGAAAATAACTTCGGAGGAATTCCAAAGTGGTTTCTCAAGTTGGAGAAGTTGTTAGAAGATCAATATCGTGTTAGAAGGGACTTAGTGTGAACAATTTTATTATATTGTTTAATATACTTTTTTTAAAAGTCTTATCATTTTATCACACCTCGTATATGCGCTTAGGTAGTTAATTACACGATTACAATTATCTTGTCAACTAAATGATATAAAAACTATACAGTGGTTCTCCAATTTTTTTCATCCTTGGCGATATCCTTGAGTACAGGTTTTCCCAATTCACCCTATGCTAAATTCTAATATGTCCATTTTGCAAAAAGGAAGCTTATTTTTTTTAATTAAAGGTTTACTTAAAATAAATAAAACATGTTATTTAGATTACAAAAAATATAATTGTTGCTTCTTAGGGGAGGCAATTAACATTTTGACATACAAAGGCATTCATAAAGTTTATGAAGGATAAACGAAGGGTGACAATTTAATTTTAGAAAAGACCATGTAGCATTACTATAATACCTGCTTAAATTTCAAGCTGATAGAGCCAATCGCTAGTTATTGGGAAGATATTAGATATTTACATGTGCATTTTGGTCAAAAATGGTTGATCGAAATTTAGAGCAACGCATTAGTATTAAATTTTTTTGCGAAAATCGGAAGATGTTGAACTGAAAGTTTATAGCTGCAAGTGAACTTCTATAAAAAAAACAGTAATTATAAAATGGGTGAGAACTTGTAACCGATGAATAATTATAGATTCACCGAGAAACAGTTAAGTTAATTTTAAGTAAGCAGTTGGATATGAATAAGATTTTTGCAAACATTATACCTAATGATAAATGAACATAAGCAGCGTCGGTTTACTTTCTGACTATATTTCTTCAATTGATCACCTGTTCTGTATATAATTATAAGTGATGAAGCTTGGTGTTTCCCATTATGATTTAGAAATAAAACTGCGGATATAGTGTCTTGTAAAAAGAGCAAGTACGTCACTCATAGTTTAGAACAAAATTGGTGCATTTTTTCAATTATAATTTACTGAAAAAGTACAAGATTGAAAAACAACTAACAACTAACAATGCTATTTAAAGGTGTTGAAGAGATTACAAAATTTTGTTTGAAGATATAGACCTAAATTTGTACTCGATATTACCCCAAATTACAGAGTACTCATTGTGCGCGATTTTCTGACAAAAAAGGATTATCCAATTAGGTCGTTCTGTATATTTATTTGAATTCCCTATGATTTTCAGTTATTTCGAAAATTGAAGAGAGGACTGAAAGGACGGAGATTTTCTATAATATAATCTATATCTAACAGAATGTGAGACAAGTTCTAAATAGTGTTTCGGAAAACATTCTGCACCTGCTTTCATATGTGGTAATGTCGTTTGAGTTAATGTAGTAGGTATTAGATTAGTGTATCGTTTCACATGTATGTTTTTAAAGGCACATTTTTGAAATTAAATTGTTACATTTCGTATTTGGGAATATACCATATATTTATATATTATTATTTTTTCAAATTGAAATTTGTATATAAAAGTATATCAATTTATAGAAAGTAAAAAAATTCTTTTATAATACTACCGATCTCTTCACGTACGAAATGTATCACTGTTGTGGTAATTGGTACTTTCTATATTGTTTAGAAGTGACATTTTGACGTTAAAGATTCTTTTTTTGCCTCAATCCATCATTAAATTATCGGAATTAATTGCAGTGCAAACAATTAAAAAATAAATTTTCGTTACGACCTTTTTGAAGAAAATGCGAAAAAGCATATTGCTTGTTCAAGTAAAATGCCAAATTTTCTAATAAACTTATTATTTGCCGACCATCGAAACACATCCTTGGCTTCTTGTTTTTTTAAAATATTCTAGCACGTTTCTTATTTAATCTCTAACTCTCTAAGAACCTCACCAATATTCGAATTCACGATCTGATTACAGAGCCGAAATGGGGGAATATTTAATGAATTCATTGTTCTCTTGCGTTTCTCGAGAGGGATTTCAATCGATATGGCATCTAATTTGCAGTTTACACTTTTTAATTTAAAAGTACCGATATTGCATTTTAAGAACATGCGAGATTGCATTTTAAGTACATAGGCGGAGAATTTAATCTTTATATTGATCAAGAAGGGAGAGTTTCTGCAATTTAGAATTTTATCTATCGTCATTCATTGAATATTCTTACAATAAAGCGTGTAATGGTGTATGATGTCCTATTTCGATTATTGTGACTATGGATCCTGTTTAGATAGCAACAACGCAAGAAGAAAATTTAGGTAATCCAAAAATTGTATCTGGAATATATTTATGGAGTTTGATTTTTTGTAAGTTAAGTGAAATATGACTTAGACGTTCTTTCATCTCGTATACTTTGTTTATAAGATTATTAAAAATAACTGGTATGCGTGTCTCATGTATAACAATAGAAAGAAACATTTAATTGATATACCAGCAAATTCTACATCTCGATTTAGAAAATTTTTAGTACGTTGATACAAAATCAATTAACGCAATGTATTTTTCTTGGATATTTAGAAGTTTTCTCTTCATATAGTATAAATTAGTTTCAGCACAATATTTATTTCTTAAAGAAAAATTTTCTATTTGTTCTTAATACGAGGGTAGCCGTTTATACTTCGGGAATTGCAAACAAAAAAAAATTTTTTATTATCGATAATAGTTTTATTGCCATGAAAATCAATGCACTTTTGCATTCGTTTAAACCAATCCCAATATCATTGCTGACACTGTGAAGACGGTATCCCCAAAATATGAGTTTTGAATGCCTCAACTGCCTCTTCCGGCGTAGAAAACCGTTGACCATGAAGTTTATTCTTCAAGTGTGGGAACAAAAGGAAATCACAGGGTGTTAGATCAGGCCTATAGCACGGATGGCTCATCAATTCAGTGTTTTTCCCGGCCAAATATTCAATTGTTTGAACCGACCTGTGAGAGCTCGCATTGTCATGGTGGAGAATGATCTGTCGTTTTCGGTTTGTTTTTCTTATTTCTCCAAAAACTTTTGGCAAACAAATAGTTTTGTACCATTCGGAATTTACCGTTTTACAACTCTCTAAAGGCACGGTTTCAACGTGACCGGTTTTTCCGAAAAAACAGGCGACCATTTGTTTTGATGTGCTTCCAGCGCGAACAACTTTTGTTAGTTTTGGCTCATCTTGGAATACCCACACAGTCGACTGCTCTTTACTATCGGGCTCATACGTATAGATCCAAGATTCATCACCTGTAACGACTTTATAAATGTTCTCGAAAGCACCGCCATTGTATTTTTTTGTGCATTTCTTGGCACCAATCAACGCGAGCCTTTTTTGAGCGGTTGTCAAATTATGTGGTAGCCAACGTGAACATAGCTTCTTAATGGCTAAATGTTCATGCAGGATCTTATGCACGCTAGTGTTACTAATACCTAGAGATGTCTCGATGTCACATGACGGTCTTGCATTATCAATTCAGACACTGCACTAATGTTATGAAAAATAATGTTCGCGAGTTAGTTCCATTTTTTCGCTGACATAAAATTTCCACTGCAACAATAGAAATAGGGACCGGATAATAAAACTGTCAAGGTAAATATATTGTCAAAAATGACAAATTTCACGATGCGGTCATCAGATCGGAGGCAACACTAACAGTGTTGCCAGTTCCCGAACGGCCACCCTCGTACAATAAAGTATTTGAAAATCTAATAGTTGACTGTAACTAGGTCATAAGGTATTTTTGAAAATACTAGGGAAAATTAAATAATTTCAGCAATTTTTTCGATGTAATGTAATATATAGACGATATATTGTCATGAAACTCATTTTTAAAATTTTAACGAAATATCTCATGCAATAAATGAGACAAACGAAAATTCTTAAAGATAAATCAGTTTTAAATTTAAATATGCTCTCGCATTTAATTTGGATGTAGAGCGGGTTTTACTACCGACAAAGCTGGTCTACAAATTTAAATTGCTTTTAATCACGAGGATTAAAATATACGTATTTAAATTTGCACTTTTAAGCAAATTTCTAACCTAATGACACTTTTTGTAACTTGTGTTTTTACATACATATAGAATAGTATTAAGTTTGACATATTTAAGTTTTCTTGAGAAGCAACAAACATTTAAATTTTCCAATATAATTTTATTTTCTATATATAAATTTAAGTTTAAGAATAAAAATAGACTTATTTCAATGGTCACAATATAGTATCCAATAGTAGTATCACTTTGTTCACAACTATTCAGGTGTATGGTATTTTCTGTCGATATTTCAAATAGTTCATTTATGTACACATCGCTCATAAGTATTTGGTCAGCCTCGTTTCATTACAGTTTCTATAGAAAAGTTGTAAGTATAAAATTTATTTCTCTAGTAAAAAATAGTTTCATAGTAAACATTAAAATCTATAAAAGCTTAGTCAAAAATAATTGTGCGATTACCCCATTATTCGCAATGAATGAGAATACCCTAATAAAACTCCAGGAAGAATAATTACACTTAAGGGATTAGATCTCTCAATTCTTGGAAATTTTCCATTGTTATGATTTTATTTTAAGATTGGGTGCTATTGTAAACTATTAAGTATTTATACTTGGGTATTTTGTCAAAATTGCAGTTAGTTTTTGTGAGGTGCTCATAGTGATAACATCGTGTATTTCGAAGAAGTTCAATCGGTTAGAAATGCCTAAACGGAAAGAATTGAGTCGAAACACGATCGTTTATAATCGCATACCATAAAACTGGCAAAAGTAAATGCGAAATTGGCACAGAACTTAAATTAAATCAGTCCACCGTGGGTTATATCATTAAAAAAAAAACGAATGTGGAAGTGTGTTGAGCATAACCCGAAAAGGCAGACCAAGGGCAACAAGCGGAAGATCTTGCAATGGTGGTAATAAGCAAGAGAAATAGACGAAAAACAGCCCCAGAAATCACAGCAGAAGTAAATGCTGTTAATCGAAAACCCATAAGCGTTTTCCACAGTTAAAAGGCGATTAAAAGATGCTGGTCTTCATGGACGAATTGCAATGCGGAAGTCACTTTTACGCAAGCTAACCAAGCCAAAATGTTTAAAGTGGGCACATGATCACCAAAATTGGACCATAGAAGACTGTAACAAAATATTGTAGACCGATTAATCCAAATACGAGATTTTCGATTCACGAAGACGTGTTTTCGCGAGGAGGTATGTGAGTGAGCGTGCCCGGGAAGAATGTATAGCTCTTACTGTTAAGCAGGGTGGAGGTTCGGTCATGATATGGGGTTGTTCTTCTGTATCAAATGCGGACGATCTCGTAAAAATCGAAGGTATACTAAAAAAAAAAGAACAGTATAAGCACGTATTAGAGGAAAACGCAATACTCTGGAATTAAAATTTCGGGTCAGAATTTTATCTTCCAACAAAATAATGACCCGAAACACACTTCCAAACTATGCCGGGAATATTTGCAGAACTTGGAGAACGAGGGAATCATAAAAGTTATGACGTGGTTTCCCCAGAGTCCCGATTTAAATCTCATCGAGTTGCTGTGGGGAGAACTTGACCGAGAGGTGAGAAAATCGGCCCCCACATCTTCTGTTAATATGTGGAAGAAATTGCAAGAGGTATGGGGTAAAATAAAATCTGAGACATTACGAAAATTAATCGAAAGAATGCCCCGAATGTGTGCTGCAGTGACTCAAAATAAAGGAGTGCATATAGACGAGTCTAAAATTTACATAATTATATTATACGACAATTTATTTTAGATGTAAAAATATATATTTTTCATATATGCAAATAATAAAAAGATATTAGTATTTCAATTTTTATTTTTGTTACAATTTGCGGGTTAAATGCGAGTGACCAAATACTTATGAGCGATAGTGTACATCGTAGTAGTAGTAAAATGGGTCTATTCACTTTAAAAACTGTTGATATGTTAAGATTTCGATTATGATAGTACGAAATACATACACATGGTTCCGGTAAATTCTATTCTTGCAGCTTATAAGCAAGAATATGTTCTCTTTGGAAATAGTCAAATTCTTAATAGAATCATTTACTGTACTGAATATGGCGTAGTCTCATCGTCACCGCTTTTATCAACCTTCAATCTTTTTACTGAGAAAAGCGTGTATTTGATAGTGGTATTGGAAATAGCATAGTATCACCGTGAGAGATTTGCTTATTTGCAGTTTATATCTTGATAAATTACTTTCTTTTTATTTTTCTTAGAAAAACCATTTTGCGAAAATAGTAATCTAGACCTTTTCTTCCACATCACAGGTTTTACAAACGAGTTTACCTCTTTTTTTAGATTTAAGTAATCTCGAAGTCTATAAGTCTATAAGCTAATTATGAATAATATGTAGTACTTAGGTCTTATCTTGATGTGCTACTAGAAGTATATACGTATAATGATAAATATTCTTAAGTTTGTACTTGCTTTGGCGGTAAATACATTAAAATTAAAATAAACTGAATAAACTATTGTCTTTTTTTTTCCTTAGAAAAAACCTTTCGTGAAAATAGCAAACTTGACCTTCTTGTTCACTCCACATCACAAATTTTACAGATTAAATTGACATTTTTCTTAAATTCAATCCGTCTGGAAGTCCACAAGAACACGAATTACAAATAATATGTGGAGACCTTAATGTGCATCTAGAATATCGAATATATGGTAAATATTCTTAAGTTTTTATTAACTTTGGTGGTACACATATTAGAATTGGAACGATATAGAGAAGACTTAATATGGCCTCTGTGGAAGACACGTAAAGTCGTGAAGCCTTCCATCTTTTTTGTGTACTTTGTGGTCTAGTATGCTGGTGACTAGTTTACTAATCTAACGTACCAGATTCAATTCTTAGTGCAGCCATTAGCACCAATGGCGTGTTTCGGATGCCAGTTCGATTGACGCTGTTAAATATTGATACCTAGAAATCAAACTCAGAAAGAATAATAATAATTCTTTCTATAAAAAAGAAGTCTTTGTATATCATAGCAAAACTTTTATGCATAACTTTTATGTTCTAAAAAATAGCCCAATTAATTCAAAATTTTGTGTAACGATTATTCCTTGTATACTAATGAAATTTATAATCAAGAAGTGCAAGATTCAGCAAAACGTACAGATTTCGATTAAACCTGTACTTCTTGATTGAATCACATTTCAAAATAACATTAAGCGATTGTATTAAATAAGATTATTTCTTCTTTGCAGCGTTTCAGTTATTGCAAGTGTTTATAATGGATATCAAGTACTAAAGTCTAATTTATAATTTATAATTAATTAAAAATGTAACATTACTATACGTAATGTAACTATACGGTCGAAACTTGTTTCTAATTTTTTTGAAATTTACATAATTTTTTTATTTTATATACAAACAAAATTTTTTTTATTACAAGGTAATAATAATCTTCTTTTGCGTTATGTAACAGCATAAGAACGTTAAAATGGGATTTTTTTCATTGAAAGAGAAATCGTCGAGTAGTCATTGTAACTTATAACAAGTAAATAAACACGGAACAGTTTGAATGGTAGACCTATGCAAACATTGGTAGAAAAGCGATTGACGTGTTCTGTCAATGTCGGGATGAGAAAATACATATAGTAAAATAAACATCTTTATTCGCCGTGGGGTGTTTAATACTTAACTGACGGGTCAATCAATCTTTTCAGTGGAAGTTTATAAGAGAATTTAGAGATAAATGTTGTGGGATATTAGCAAAATTAGATTAAAAATATCCCATTCACTTTTGTAGGATGTTGGAAGTAAAGTAAGTAGAACGTAAATATAATATAATTTTGTACGTAATTAGGTTAACATTTCATTCTGTTTTAATTAATTAAAATTACTATTCGAAATATTTAGGAATTTTGTATCGAACTACAAGTACAAACTGCACTAAAATCCACATTCGCTATATTATGTACTTTGTTATATAAGAAAGATCGTTGCTTTTACTGCTGGACGTTGAAACATGCCCTAATATTTTCTTCTTTTTTTTTAATAAATCGTTTTCGGAAAATACATGTTTTGTTTCAATTACGGCGTAAATTTCTGATAATTATGTCTATCGCGAAATAGAAAATCAGTATGTTTACGCAGTTAATCAATACTAAACAAAATAAATCACGTAATTATTAAAAAGCACGCCCTTCTCGAAAAAGACGATTGTAGAATAAAAATAAAATATACAATGACAAACAAAATACCATCAATACGTCAGCGTAGTTTCTTTTAGAATTGGACACGCAACCCAAATATACTATTTTATATATTGATATATTTTCGTGCTTCTACATATTAGCGAAGCAGAATGGAACATATACTCTGTTTAATCAATTATTAGATTTGTTAGACATATGTCATAATCTAGAAACAAACGTTAAGCACTATATTAATGTAATTATGAGAGATGAACTAGTAATGACAAGGATAGAGAGTGTTGTATACTGCTATGTTCAGGTTCTGTTATCAAATCTATTTAATTCGGTCGGTTTTGTTTTTTTAAAATTGCTCCGTAATGGTTTTAAGAAAAAAAGGAAATTTTTGATATATTCGCACGACTGTTATTTGAATTGTTTATCTGAATAAAGTACTGATATTATTGGATTACATAATCAAAAAAATCCTTACAAAATTTCTAATTTATTAATTATATATTAATAATTATTAGTATTCACTTAGTCAACGAAATTTACTTTGGATTATATACAAAATTATAAAGAATAACGTGGGGTGGTGTAAATGTAGAAGACATTAGTATAAAGCGACGAATTCTTTTCCACGTTGCTTTGTAAGCATATTTAACAAGAATGTTTTTTTATGTTACATTTAGTGAAACATTGTTATTATTGAGTAGCTAGATTGGACGATAATCCCATTAACGAGTTATAGGAAATCTATAAAAACTATATGCGAAATGTGTAAAATACGAACAGGTCGAATGGGTGTCTCATGCATGAAGGACATGGCTATATTTAAACTAACAAGAATAGTAAGTAGAATATGACATGTGTAGATTCATAAGCCCATTAGGTCTATTGTTCTGTAAAAGGTTTCCATTCCTACCTGTTTTTTGACATGTTCTTCAAGTGTTTAGCTCTTTCTCCTTTACGAATTCTCGCCATCTTGTCTTTGGACTGTTCTAATTCCTTTTTCGCGTTGGTATTTTATATCTGATTCTTTTAATCGTTTTACCATCATTCATTCCTTATAGATGCACCAACCACTATCGAACGCGACTGGACAGTTAAGCTAGGTTCTTTTCATAGTTCGCGAATCTGTGTGTGTGTGTTCATCTTTCTCAAGTGTTATCTTCTTTTTTCTTTGACGTATTCTTCGTAGCATCTGCTACTCCCTTTATTTTATTCCTTCTTTGTTAACGTTCCATGTTTCTGCATCTGTATATTGACGTTGGTCTCAATTTGCTTTTACGTATATTTATTTTCGTTTTATGTGAAACGTCTTTCGATTTCATAATTTTATTTAGTCTTCTTGTGCACCTGTTCGCTTTCACCATCCATATATTGATCTCGGTTACCTCATTATATCTAATATCTATTAATATTTCTAAGTATATGAATTTATCTATTTCTTAAAATTCTGTTTTTTTGCGCTTCGTGTTCGTATACTCGGTTTTGTTTTGTTATCGGTTTCTGCGTTATTATTTTTTTGTTCCATCTCTTCTTGACAATTTCTTTGGCTCTTGTGGTTTCCACTCTCGTCTAGCCAACATGCGTTAGAATAGATTTGGTAGAGGTTTGTAAATTCGAAATTTTCTTTTTTCTAACAGAAATTTTTTTCTCCAGATTATTTCTCAAAGATTAACTTTTAAATCTAGTTGTTTTAGTAGCATATATTCTAACTTCTTCTTCCAATTATTTATTTATCGGTATATTTCCAGATAATTAAAAGTCATTACTTGCGTACAACGTCGCGATATCTATGACCGTTTTGTATAGCAAGCGTTGTAAATTATCTTCGTTCTTTGTTACAAAAACTGCGTTGTAAGTGTAGATTTTTAAATAGCTTTAGTCTTGTTAAATTCAGCATTAGTTTCGTATAATTTAGAACATCATGTCGAGAGGGATCGGACTTAAATTATTGTTGTCTGATTCTTATATCTGTTCGAATTTTTTGATTAACTATACATTTATTTCTTAATTAACAATTTAAATAACAATTGGAATATCTACAGTAATATGCTCTCACATAGTAGTAGTAGATTTTCTAATCCGAATCACAGTACTCAACAGTTTGAAACTTGTATATACTACAATGCTCTTAAAGTTTATTATTCAGTTCCGCCTTGTTTTTACAGTACTGTAAACTAAATTAAATTTAAAAGTGAATTGAGAAATTTTCTTTTGACCTGACATTTTACAGCTTTAAAGAATTTCAAGCCTAATAATATCTAAACTTATAAACACACTCATTACTCTATCCCTTTTTATGTGTTTGCATCACAACGTATTTGTGTCCTACGATAACAATTTTATATGTAGATTATCAGTGGTAATAAAGTTATCATATATATTGCTGTTATTTATCATTAATATTTTCTTCAGAAATTCAATAAAGTAAAGAAAACGCTTAATCAATAAAATGATTTATATCATACTAGGACCCTTCAAGCACGACTAATATTAAAGAAAAATGACAAAAGAAAAACGGCATAACAAATTATATTTTAAAACTAGTTCCTAGTTCTTGTTCTTTCTTTCAACAATTCAATAATGTTCTATATAGATACATACGTATGTATATAAGCACCCTTTTGAGCAGTAAATCTCCCTAACGAATAAATAACTTTAAAATTCAGCAGTGGTAACCTTAACAAGTTTAACTTGTTTGAAAAGCCACTCTGTGATTTACAAACTTTTTTTGGTTGACATAATATATTAGTGCGAGGGATGTGGAGTTTTCAAATAGTCCCTTTAGTAGTATATGAATATGATATAATCTATCCATTTTTGTACAATTCTACTAGAAAATCAAATTTTTGAGATAAATAAAATACAATTCCAATAGTTTAAATCATTCATTTCAATTAATATATTTAGAGAGGAAAACTAGCATAAAAGAAATTGATCGTTTTTCAATTGTTAATAATTTAATATAACGTTTCATAAGCAGAACAACTTTTCGGACTGCAGTTGCATTCATGGATATTTTCCATGAGTTTTTTAAAATTTCCTGAAAAGCATCGTGTTATTTCTTATAGAAACCTTCGTATAATGATCATATTTCAATAATCACTAAGATATCATGTTTATATTCACACACAGTTAATACATCTATGGTATCAAAACATGAATATCTTTTGACTTTTTCTTTCGTTTAGAATTTCATTAAACGTCAAAAGCAGTAAGAAGCGATACATACCAATGAAATCACTGAAACAATGCTTCAAAATATGATGCATTATTAGTTTTAAATTTATGTTTTTATATTGCAGATGATACGCCCATAATAGTGCATGCCCAATGCAGGGAAGTTGCTGGGGCTTATATGGAGACCGCATTGGGAGAGGCTAGCGAGTGGTTTAGTAGCAATCTTCTGAAATTGAATCATGACAAAACCCAACAGCTGACAATAGCAACAAGGGGGATGTCGGGGGAGCCCAAAGTTAATATTAGGTTCCTGGGCCTCCAAATTGCGAGCAACCTGACTTGGGAGTGCCACATTGATAACTTGTGTCGTAATCTGGCATCAACAATATACTCTATACGAAGAGTGAAACTAGTGGCTACACCCGAGGCAGCTAGGACTGTGTACTATGCAAATTTTCAGGGTAGGGCCATGTATGGCCTATTGATGTGGGGCACGTTTGGCGCTGCTGAGGCGGTTTTTAGGATGCGAAAGAGTGCAATCAGAGCCCTTAGTGATGATCTAATACCACAAGTTGCGTAAATCTATTCAGAAAACACAAAATACTGACCCTTCCATCCTTGTATATACTTGCTTGCCTGGAGTTTGTTCATAAGTCGCCAAGTAGGTTCTGCGAAACAAGAGTAGTTTGGTTATACTGTATCATCGCATTAGGAAAAGTCAGCTAAGTTCAAATTACCTGGCTGTGAAGATATACAATGCTTTGCCTGAGAGGTTTAAGGGCCTACCATGGATAAGACTCAAAAGAGTAATAAAAACAGCGCTGGTGGAGAATTGTTTCTATTCAGTAAATGACTTTCTAAATATAAATTTTGACATTATCATTTTTGTGTTTTTTATGTTTTCATTGTTATTCTGGTGTTTTGTATAAATCTGGCGTATAGGTTTTTTTTTGTGTTTTTATTTATTTATATCATCTAATGACGGGTCTATGTACATATACATCAATAAATTATTATTATTATTATGAATTAAGTCAAAATACTCTTTAGAGGAGTGGGTTGCTCTTCCATGCTAATTATTTGATAGGCAACCTATTACTTGCATTCGATCTTTGAAACTTTAATATAATGTCATATAGTGGGCATTGGTATCGGAAGTATTTATGAAACAATAACGTGATATGAGTACATTTATTTTTTAAAAGTAAAAGTAATAATATTAATACCCGCCTTTTCTCCAAAATTGCATGCTTCGTTTGCTGTAATAATAATTTTCCATTTATGTTATATTCAATGTAATTATATTATAATGAGTTTGGTGAGCAACGGCCTCTATCAGAACTACCCTGAAAATAGCAGTAGATGGACCGCCGAAACGTTGGAAAACCAGAATTCTATAAACGATGAAAATAGTTCAACTAACTACCTCAATTACAATATTTTTCAATATCACTTATTTTATATTAAAATCATGGGATATTGTGGATAAGAATTTTATTGAAGGCACTATATGTTTAAACATATAGTAGATTACAAAAAGTATTGCTTTAATTAAATTTACTTCATAGTTTTTACTAATCTACATATTAACTTATTCTTACCTTTTTAGTTTTTCTCATTTTTTGGCGTTTCAATAAAGTATATTTATATAATCCATCATTAATAGGAATTTTGGTTAAATTGACCGTTAAAATATTATTCTTACTTTTCTTGGTTTTAGAAGGTAAGATATCTTTTCGCAACCAAAATATTTTCAGAAGTTAAAATTTTGTTAGGAAAATAATTTATAATTAGTATTATCTTCAGTAAATAGTTGATTCAATTAGTATATACCCATATACAATATTAAAATATTAAAACGAAATAATATACATACTTGGCAAATAAAGCTTAGAAAAGACAATAGAAGAAGTTGGATTTATCTTTCGGTACGAAATATTGATAACAAACTTTAATACTTTTCTGGATTTGAAAGCAGGTGTAGTGGAGATGTTGTATCTTCACAATCGTAAAGGTCACATTTATTAAATTTACTCATGCCTGTAAAAGTCGATATAAAGATTTACAGACAATGAAGTAAATATCAATTAATCACTGGTTAATATTAATTATAATATTAAGATTCGTTAACACAATTAAAAATAATATTGTATGTATACATAAATACGCAGGCACATAACAAAAACCATGTAAGGACAAGTAAACTAAGTAAAAGCAGCTTTTTCAGAAAATTACATACATATTGCTGTGAACTCTGTACTTTTAACTTTATGCTTTTGCTTGTCCTCGTGCATAATAAGGTATGTATATAAAAATTTAAGAGCAAAATCTATTCTACGAGATAAGTTCTCTCTTAGAGTACAATTATCATAATTGAGACCCTTTTAAAAAAATACTTTGTGTGTTAGGCTTGGGTTTTTTGAATAACTGGGCTTAGCATCGCACATTCCAATAAATAAAATTTTAAAAAAATTTAAAAATGCTAAACTACAATTTATTAAATTAAACACATTTGTGTAAAACTGTTATGCAATATTAAATTAATTTAAATATCTTGATAAAATAAATACATTTTCTGGAAAAAAATCATGTAGTACTACATACACTTAAATATTTTAAATATACAGTGAGAAACACTACGATGGTATTTTTACTTTTAAACACCTGAAATTAATTTCAATCTTCGTAAAAAATCTAGGTGCATGACCTTCGTTTTCGAGATTAACTTACTTAAAACTTGACTTATAATTAAAAAAATTTAAAGATTTATCTTTGATTGTAATTTAATTCAAAATAAGCTTACTATATACATAATCGCTTATCACAAAACCTTCTATATATATATTAAGAGCGTTTCGAATGTGAACCTAAAATAAACAAGCTCAACGGCAATCTTCTACTTTGAAATTTCGATTCACATTCACATTTTAAAACATTTAATTGAAAACAGAATAATCAAAATAAGAAATCAATTATCTAAATTAATGTATTTGAATTATTAAAAACATTTTGAAAAAAATATTATTGACACCTTAAAGAAGCCTAAAGTGTCTCAAACTCTTCTTGATATCCAGATATAGTCAATGTAATACAAATTTAAATTAACTTAGGATAGTAAAATTTAATTTTTGGATATGTGTTTTACTTTAAAGTGAATTCTAGCTGTATCAGATGTATATTGCTCTCTCTCTTTCTCGGCCCCCTACCTTGGACGAATGAGCAAAACATGTGTAACTCAGCAATGCCATTATTGTATGTTAGACGGCGTATTTTGGAAACATTTTATAGTTTCTTGGCTCTTTTTTTATTTTTTTTGTACTTCTCTTTGTATTTGTAAATCTTATATTCTCAACTTTTATACTATAATAATTTTCAATATTTTGATGAGTTATCTCAATTTTTATAAAGTCATGTTATATTCATTTTTGTATTATACTTTTAATAGAAATTCTTTATCGATTCCTGTAATATGGAAAACTCACACAAAAAAATTCCGCACAAATGTTCCCTGCTAACCACCAAATACACACTGATACTTGTACGCACTGATGATGCATGTGGAATTGTTCTGTTACCTTTTTTGATTAATTCATAGTAGTGAAATAAACCACTATTTACTAATTACTGTAGCCACATTTACTAAAATTTTATATTTAGTACAAATTAAAGTTTAATGTAATACCAAAGCGATCGTGTGCAAATGAACCCGACATCGCATATCCGTATTCTCATGATATTCCTCCTATTCTCGCTGTCTAATAAATTCGACCACTCCATAGCTTTTTACTTGTACCTTTAAAAATAACTGGTAATATGTAAAACGAATTACATTTCCCGAAGTATATAACAATAAAGATCAATAGATCAAACCAAAAACTACGTTAACGGCATTCGCAAAATTACGTACGACTATTGACCAAAAACGTCCAGATTTGTGTCACAATTCTCTTTTTTTATGACAATGTGCTAGTTCATAAGTAACCGAAGTCCAAACCATTCTCCGTGAGTGTAACTTCTTTGAGCTGGACCATCTACCATACAGTCCGAATTTGGCTCTGTCCGACATCTTTTTTTTTAAAAATTTGAAAAAGCTTCTCAGAGGACGTCATTTTGCAGAGGATAACCAATTAGAAGAAAAATTGAAAATCATCAGAAATGATATTTTTTAGATGAAGTCGTTGTAGGACAGATGACGCAAGCTGAAATTAAAGTTAAGAGGGATTAAAATAATAATAAATATATAAAATTATTAAAAAGTCTTTATATCATTGTTAGATGTAAAAATTTTCTAATTCTCTCCGTATCATTATTGATAAGTACAAATAATTAGTGAATAATTTATATTGAAGAATTGTTAAATTTGCATTTTTCCGAATGTACTTCGACACATTACTATAAGAGATAATATGTGTACAGAATTGAAGACTGTTCTAAAGAGTACAAAATTTTATTTTCAATTCAAGATAAGCACAGTCTTGAAGCGTAAAATTCATATATGTATCTCTTATGCAGTAATTTAATAACGTAAATTCGTAGCTTTTTGTTTCGAACGTGCTTGTTTGTGTGGTTTGTAGTTTAGATGTTTAGATAAAAGGAATACGAGCAAAACGTGCTTTCGTGTTGGTCAGGGTGCTCAATTTTATTTCATTGTATTTATTTTAACGATGCTCGTTTATTGTCGCTTGATTTGCTGTGCTTTAGGGAGTTTTTAGGTTTCCAAACGCCACAATGTGCTGATTATTATATTTATGACAGTTCGAGTGGTAATAATACATTAAATAGAACACTAGTAACTCATAATGAATAAAAAGAAGTTAAGAAAAAAAATAATCTTAAAGGAAAGAGGAAGATAATATTATTTACAGTAAGCATTAGTTTGTAAAATACACTTCTTCTGTTTCACTTTTTTTTTTATTTAATAGGCGAAATATTAAATAACTTACGTCGCGTATGAATCAAATTTCCTTGAAATAAAGTGTTGTATAAGTATTTCCGGGTTTATAATTACGCGTAAAATCGAAACTGCTATTATATTTATCCGTACAAAGCAAAATTTTAAAAACATATATGTCATACAAAATTAAATATGATTGAATATATGTTGTTCTAATCGTTTTCTTTTGTAAACATTTTAACACCTTTACACTCCATCATACGCAAATAACACTGACTAACACACTTTTTTAACAACAGATTCTGTTGGGTAATTATAAAAATGAACTTCACTCCTGGTTTTTAAGATATTTAAGAGATTTATTCTTCTGTGAACTGATATTAAGGTATTATTTTTATTCATTTGCGACTCATTTTCACATAAAATCCTATACTTACAATTATCGTATTATAGAGTGTTTCAAATTGCGCGTTTTTTTTTTAAGAATAAATAAAATATAGATGGCGCACTGAATTTGTCTGGGTATGTGGGCATTTAAAAATTGTGATGTATAAAAATGGCTTCGTACACTGTACAACAACGCGTTCAAATTGTTGAATTATTTCATGAAAATCAGCGTTCTGTGAAAAGTGTTTTTAAAAAATTAAGTGAATTTTCTGGTTTACATAATCGTCCATCTGAAAGCACTATTGGTCGAATTATTAAAAAATTTCAAGAGACCGGTTCCGTGGAAAATCAAAAAAGTGAAAAATACAGTTGTAGTGGTCATTCACAAGAAAATATTGGTTTGGTTTGTGAAAGTGTTGCTGAAGATTCTGAAATGTCCATTAGACGACGTTCACAACAACTTGGACTTATTGGATCAACAACATGGCGTATTTTACACAAGAATTTAGCTCTGAAGGCATATAAGGTTCAAATAACACAGGAACTGAAGCCATTAGATCATTTAAAACGTCGTTCATTTGTCAATTTCATCAATGAACAACCAGCTGATTTTTGTCAAAAAATAATGTTTTCCGATGAGGCACATTTTGAACTTGGTGGCTATGTTAATAAACAAAATTGCCGTATCTGGGGTGAGGAAAATCCACGAATTATTCATGAGAAACCTATGCATTCTAAGCGAGTTACTGTTTGGTGTGCATTATGGTCAAGTGGTGTAACCTTAAACCTTACTTCTTTGAAAATGCTGCTGATGAAGCTGTAACTGTTAATGGTGATCGATATCGTCGAATGATAACCGAATTTTTGTGGCCTGAATTAATGAATATTTATCTAGAGGATATGTGGTTTCAACAGGATGGTACTACACCTCACTTTGCACACGAATTAATTGATTTATTGACAGAGAAATTTCCTGGACGTGTAATCTCAAGAAACGGTGATGTTAATTGGCCACCAAGATCATGTCATTTGACACTGTTAGACTATTTTCTTTGGGGTTATGTGAAAAGTCAGGTATATAAAAACAATCTACAATCAATTCCTGCTTTGAAAGATGAAATTATTCGTGTCATTGGTGAAATAGACCTTCAATTATGTCAAAATGTCATTGAAAATTTTAACAAAAGAGTGGACATCTCTGGAGCTGCAAGAGGAGGCCATTGGGCAGATATTATTTTTCGCATATAAATGTCATAACTGATACTTCAATTACCAATAAAAAGTTTCTGAAAGTGAAAGCAAATTATGTGTCTTATTTATTCTTTAAAAAAACCGCGAAATTTGAAACACCTTTATGTTAACGATCCATATTTGATTTGTTATAGATTAATTCATATTAAAACGAAGTTTTAAGGCCTTTACTTAAAAAGGCATGCGCTTATTGTTAATTCTTTGTGATTCAGATACTTTGATTTTCTTCAAAATCAAAATGTTCCATCAAATATCTTAATTTCCTCTCTCTTACCCATATACTTTTTGATGACACTTTCTTAATATTTAAACTATTAGAAAAACTTAATTATGTACATATAAGTATATACGTATATAATATCTTAGTAAAAATATATGAACATTTGTGAAAATCTTTTTTATTTTTTCCTAAAGATTTGAAAAATAATAAAGAAAAATTATTGTTATAAATCATGTATAAACAATGTTGTTTATACATAATTACTAATAATACTAAAACTAATAATGTTATTAGTTTAATGACTAAATAGTTAACATCTGTATTATCAAGTAGGAAACGTTTCCTCAGCAAGTCATCTAACGATGCTTTAGATAATGGTCGTTTTTCTTAATTTAAAAGTTTAGTTTTATTGTTATATATGAATATATTTTCATAAGCATCTTACATTGGACTGACTTAACATTTTTGAACAAACTGAAGTTCTTTAAAGAAATATTGTGGCCTGTATTCCAGGTACGTTTAGCAATACTTAAAGCATGTCTAAAAAAACACTAAAAGCTCTTCTAAATTAATATTAATAAATTTTGTTGTTTGCTCCGTGTATTTTTTATTACATTTATTACATGTGATTTCATAAATTCTGAACCTTTGTTTATTTATACTAAGAATTGTCCAAAACATCCTTTAATTCATTAGAAAGCTTTTAACAGACTTTTGAACAATTCCTGACTTATCCTTAGAATTGTCAAAAAGCTTTTTTTGATATACTAGGAGATGAGGTATATCAATATTACCTTTCATCTTCTGTATTATTAATCAAAATAGTAAAGCGATTTAGGGATTCCCAAATTACAAGATTTTCTTAGCTAACATAGAACATATTATAGATATTAACTATGGTACTGTTAAAATAAAATTACACATACCGTAGCTGAGTTTCAGCCTTTCTAGTATAATTAGGAAGATTAAGTATTTATGACGAATCCTTTATATTACAATCTAGGAGATGAGGTATATCAATATTAGCTTTCATCTTCTGTATTATTAATCAAAATAGTAAAGCGATTTAGGGATTCCTAAATTACGAGATTTTCTTAGCTAACATAGAACATATTATAGATATTAACTATGGTACTGTCAAAATAAAATTACACATACCGTAGCTGAGTTTCAGCCCTTCTAGTATAATTAGGAAGATTAAGTATTTATGACGAATCCTTTATATTACAATCTGCCCTCCCAATGAGAACATTTAGTAATTAATTCGACAATTTATTTGATATGGAGGACGATGTGTTCCTTCTCTACTTCAACATATAATGGTATATTAATTCTTATAACTAACTAATCGAAATTCAAATGTATTTTTGAAGCCTACAAGAACTTATTAGTCTTTTACTATGAGCTGACACTAGGTTATTCTAACGATTTTTAAATATTTGTTAATACCATACCTGGCACAGTGGTTTCCTATTTCTTCCTGAACATTTACAACATTCAGATCACGGCTGATTAGTCCATTACGCGCAAGCCATAAAGCATAAACAATCATGTTATACACTTTCAATCGAAACCGCTCAACGATATACATCAATATTTGAATTGGAGGCAGCACCCTATAGCTGAATGCCGTACAACCAGACTGATTTAAGCAGTGTTATTAATTAAAAGTTTGTTGTGTAGTGATAATTCTGATTTTTTTTCTGTAATTCAATACATTTTACTAAGTTTTAGTTTAAAATGTATTCGTCCTCATTCGCTATTTTCTTACCCATCTTTGAATTCCATTTAGGGTTTCTTGTAGCTTATTCAAGGCTACTGCAGGGCCTTTATGTGTAGCTAGCATACCAGTATCATCTGCAAATGTGGTTATTGCAGTGTTCGGTTTTGTAGGAACATTATCTCTATAAATTTGATATAAAATGGGACCCAATATACTTACAGTATGCCAGATTTTCTTTAGGAAAATAATGTTTATTGATATAAAATTTCACACGGAAATATCTACTGTTTAGGTACGATTTGTATATAGATATTATCAGGAGAACCTTTTTGATTTTAAATAATAATCCGGTATGCCACAGTTTATCGAAAACCTGGTTAATATTTAAGAATGCTGCTAAAGAATAGCTTTTGCTTTTCAGTGCGTGTTCACCTCTGTAAGTAATTTGGTCTTTAGAAACTTCTCTTTAGATGCTTCGACGATATATTATTTGTCTTCATCTGGAGTTTGCTGGCGTTTGATTCAATTTATTCCAAAAGATGGGGATCATATTTAATGAGTTTATGACCCCGTCGAAACTGTTATAATCAATATTTTACCCTAAAATATGACATGCTCCATATAAGGATGTATAAAAAGAGATTATATTGTGCGTTTTGAAATTGTCAGCTGAAAATAAAATTCGTCACGTAACCATGAATTTTTAGTATTTGTGACTTTTAATAAATCAAATTTCAAACTAAAAATTTTCTAAAGTTTTTAACTAATATATAGAACATACTATCATTTATTTTATTTATCGATAAATTGAAAAAGAAACCGAAGAGAAATTACAATTGTAATTATTGAAATTTATAGTTACTCAGACGTAAACAGCAACCTTTTTTGAGAATACACAAGATTTTATTATACATTTACTTCTTCGTTCATTAAACACGATAATATCTTAAATAGATTTAATAATAATAAATGATAATAGAGGATGCTTGGTTAAAATCATTCTTTTTCCTTTCGAACTACCGTCAATAATCGACGCTGCCCGATCGAGATCTATCGAGAGCCTAATCATCCGATCACTTCTACGTACACTTAAAATGATCAGCAGCACCTGTCTATCCCGCAACGAATACGTAAAACAAATGGAACGTATATCACCTGTTCTAGGGAAATTATCAGACTAGAAACAGATGGCGTCAGATTTCGGACACGGGTCGGAAACAACCGCGTCGTGATTTATCGAGAAAAATAATGGAACTTTTTTGTTAATATTTTCTTTTGTATTGCGAGATGATACAGAATTCGTGGATATTTTGGTTTGTTATAAAAAAAGGGTATAGTTAAAGACTTTGTTGTTTGTTAAGATCGTTAGGATCTTATGGTATAAAAAGTAGAAGAAAAAACTTACTTATCTGGGGAAATTGTATTTTAATCATGCCAGGTTAGTGAATCTAATAGTTTTGCTTATGAACAGTTTATTATAAATGTAGCTATACATTTTTTACCACTAATTATTTTAATCAATGGTACATATAATCAAGCAAACGTCAATGTCGGCGGTCCACTTGCAAGCAGTTTGTTTGCAAACGCCCTTGGGTGTGTTATTCAATTGCAAATTACATTAAAATCTAAACAAACATATTAATTTAAGGTTTGCAAAGTGCGGTACTGGTTTCCGTATAAAATTACTCATTTTACATATATTATATGTGGCAAAAATTTCTGATCACTAAATATATTTTTGGAAATAAACTGTTGAGAAAATAAATGATTCAATTTTTATTGGAAAATTCATAACCTTTAAGAGAAAATCTAATAATGAGTTATTCGCCGGAATATGATTCTAATAAGATTACTAGGAACAGGTATTATTTTGCTCTAACGTTGTATTATTTAGCTATTTAGCTCTTTTAGCTCTTGAATATATGGTAAATCGAATGGTTCCAGAACTTCTTAAATGTACCTTTAAACATTGAAATGGCCTCGGTGGAATACAAAAGAAATCCTGCTTCTTATGCTAATTTCACTATAAAGTATCAATCATCTGGTAAATTCAGTTTCATGTTCTACGGAAAAATTCAAAAACTGTCGTTTTCCTCTTCAACTTCAGACTCATCTACGCCCATAATGAGCCCACAAACGAAATTCGTCTGAAAAACGATATTGTCCCGCTTTTCATAACAATCTGCCTGTACATTACATCATTCTAATTTAAGGGCACAGTGTCCACTGGTGAGAGGCAGTTTTAAGTTTTAATAGGAATAAACTCTAACGAACCAATAAGGCAATATATTGAACGCGTTGTTATTCTATGGTCTATCTCTGCTAAAAAAGCATCTCCCTTAGACCATACTATGCCGATTCCTAAGGATAAGCAGTCTTGGTTTCTTACTTTTCCTTCGATAATTCTTCTAGGTCGTTCAGAGCCTTTTCTATGATGTGTCCTACCTTCTTGAGAAAAATCTCTCCAACAATCAACAATTATAACCATATCTCTTTGTGCCTGCATGGGGATTTCAGAAATGCAATGCCCGCCTTATGTAGTTGAATGATAAGATCTCTTTGAAAATCACTTAGCTGGCGATAATTAAAATATGTATACATATATATATATATATATATATATATATATATATATATATATATACAACATCATTCGCTTAAGGAAAATAATAATATAAATATAACCAAGTGAGGGTACTTACACTTCTCGAAGAACCTACTTGTTGACACGTTTGGGAATTCCATTCAGCTTCAGTCTATTCAGGAGTGGGAAAATATTAATACAGATATTCTAGAGAGAACACAGTATTAAAGAATCCCTAAACGCTGCCTAATACTGGAAGGCGGGCCAATGTTCGGCAAAACGAGCAATAATCTAATATGCAGGCGGCGAAGGAGTCTACGGGCGTAAATAATGATACAAACAAAGAAAAAGAAAAATAAAACTGAGCTACTAGTCTCGGTCGTAAAAACCAGAAAAGATTCATATGCAAAATTGTATAATTGAGAAAATAGAAGTGTGTGACTACAAGAGAGAAAATGTGATACTATAAAACAGAAAAACTAGTATAGAGTAACAAGTAGTCATTTAATGCGCTAGTAGATACTTGAAGCAGAGCAAGCTAATCTTTGTCGATTAATACTGTATAATTACTGTCAATAGTCAGATAATAAAAAAAGAATTTGGAAATATATACAAGTAATTTTCATTATAAAATTATATTGATAAACTATAACATCAAATTTTTAATTTTTAAGACAGTTGGACGAGAAAGATATATAACGTGTGAGTGTCGAACGGTAAAAATTTCAGTTTTTTTCATACGAAATATGGCAAATAACTTTGTTCAAGCCAGATGGCTGTACGAGAAAGACTGCGCACAATTTACCTTAGAACTTGTTTAATAATAAAATAACCGAGATCGATAAACGTAATTTGACTGTATAATTGTAATACAAAATTAGTGATTGAATCTACTGGTTTCATAAAAAAAGGACTTTACTAACTTGAATTTATCCATAGCACTCTTGACGCGTAGGGAAAAAAGTACGTGAAATTAATATAATAGCAATCTGACCCTGTTATGTCGCAATTTGGCAATTGTCTTTTGAGATGCGCGTTAGCAGTTGTTGATTATCTCTATAATATTACTAAACAATCCGAATAATAAAATCAAAGGCAAACAGTCATATTTGGCAAAGAAAAAATTCTATTTCACTCTTCGCACACGAGAAAAATGTTTAATCTACGTTATGAATTAATCTCAAACTCATTTTCCTCGTCAGAATTAGAACCAGTTATTTTCTCGTGTTCTTCAATTTGAAGAAATTTCTACCTAGAAAGAGATTTTACGAATGGGCAAAATATTTCGAAGACTAAATAATCTTACTAAATGAATTATGGTTATAAAAAATCAGACCGATCGCGTTCCAAATAAACAATGAGCGTGTCATAGTCAAGCAGTACACAACCGTGCCACGTGATATCCCTCCTCTCTATTTCTATGCTAATATCGTCCAGGTTGCACTCTAGTCATTTGAGCTGCGGCCTTTGTTCGAAGTGGATTTGCATTTGTGCTATGTTGGCAAAATGTTAAGTGTCCAAGTCGACATTGGGTACTTGAAGGTCAAACTGAGAATCTATATTACTACATTGAGGTTCTGACAATAATTTGTGAACGAGTAAAAAGACGACGATCTGAATCGTATAAAAATAAGTCATGGTTTTTGTACAAGCATGTGATCACTGTGAATATATTAACACAATGAGTTTTAGAACATTCATCCTATTCACTGGATCACGCCCTATAAGACTTTTTTTTATTTACTAGGGTCGCATCAACACTGAAAGTAACAAGATTCGAAACAGTAGGAGCGGTTAAAAAAGAGTCCATGAACATGCTTTCAAAAAATTATTTGCAATACTACTTCGGCCAATGGAAAATTCATATGGAGCGGTGTATGGATCATGTGAGGAGTATATTGAAGGAGATAACGCTAACATTATGAAGCAAACCCAATAAATTATTTTATAGTGGTAATCTGATTTTTTTTATAATCGCACCTCTTAAAAAGCTGAAGTACATTGGGCAAAGTGTATTGAGACGGAAGACGTTATGTAGAAAAACAAATGCTTTTTTGGAAATGTTTCCTTGACTAGACCTAGAATATTACACTTCACTCGTGTGTTAAGCTGAATCGTATGATAATATTCCTCATGTTTTCCAATTTATGAATAAGGAAGTGACAGAAACGATCTTGAATTTTATTAAATATAGTTAATACGTTTTATAGAAAGTAAGAACGCATCGTTAAATTGCCTAGATGGGTATAATATTTAATATTATAGTAAAAAATAATTATGTAAATATATATATATATATATATACATACAATTTTACATAATAATTTTAACAATAAGTCTATTTAAGGAATTATGTAGTATATTTTACCTTTGTTGTTTATACAGTGGAATTTTATAAGTAATCGTTTACTCTTTATAATCCTAACTTAAACCCCAGGACGTTGCTAAAAGTTCTTTCTATTTCCAAAAATAAATATAAATTACATAGGTATGTGACGGCAATTTTTTCGAGCTTCTTTTCATAATTGGAAGGGCGATTTCTGGTTATAAGAACGTGCTCGAAGTGTCTGTACCCGGATCAAAGCCTAGCGAACTCGTCCCAAAAAGACACGTACTGTTTATACCTTAGGACCTTAAAATCTTTTATGTCTCTATGTAGGACGGAAACACATAGTTGTTAAGTTTCGAATGAAGTAAGTGATACGGTTGATTTTTAAATTAGAATTAAAAGGAGTTTTTACCGTCTTTAAAGTTTATATGTTTAGAATTATTTGAGCCCTGTTCAAATTTGTCGGAAATGTACGAGGGTAGTTTGACAAGTAGTGAGAATGGAAAAGAAAAACGAATTTTTTAAATACAAAATAATTTTTATTTTTCAATATATTCTCCTAAAAGAGCAATACATTTATTAAGGCTTGCAAAATACTCATTTACGAAGATGATAAGCTCGTCGTTAGACGAAAATTTCTTTTCACCTAGTGCCGTTTTCAATTTTGGAAAAAGGTGGAAGTCGGAAGGGGATAGATCCGGCGAATAAGGCGCATGCGGTACTAATTGGAAATGCAACTTTCTTTGCATTCCTGGCCGTTTAGCACGAATCTCAACATTTAATTTTTGTAGAAGTTCTAAATAATATTGTTCGTTTATTGTGACACCTATCTCAAGGTAATCAATGAGCAAAATGCCCTTTGAATCCCAAAAAATTGATGTCATCACCTTGTTTGTCGATAAAGTGGTTTTCGCTTTCTTTGAAGGTGCAGTTCTAACCATTGTTTTGACATTGTTGTTTAGTTTCGGGTATACTGTAGTGTATCCAAGTTTATAAAGGTCCAAACACTCATTGGAAATGCGCAAACGAGTGAACTTTTGATCAGTCGTAAGCAATCGCGACACCCATCTTGCCGAAAGCTTGGAAAGGCCCAATTCTTTCGTTAAAATGTGGTGTACGCGTTCTGTTGAAATGTTTACCATGTCTGCTATCTCTCTCACTTTGAGTCGTCGTTCTTGCGTAATAATATTATGCATTTTTATAATCATTTCATTAGAAGTCACGATTTTGGGTGCTCCAGAGCGCGCTTCATCAACACAGCTTATTCTACCACGTTTAAATTCATTTACCCATCTACTTATTGTAGCGGTTGATGGAGCAGATTCACCTGTTTCCCGAAACTCATCTTTTATTTCGGTAGCTTTCATACCCTTAATTACGAAGTATTTAATCACTGCACGATACTCTGCTTTTTCCATTTTAACAAAACGACGTATTGCTTCTTTTTCAATCAGCTGTCAAAAATAAACTAATCAACCGATTTATCTAAATATCGGAATGTAAACATATAAATAGCCAACCTAAATTACAGTGCATTTGTTTTACCAATTAGAGCGCCACTTATGTGTCGTTCTCACTACTTGTCAAACTATCCTCGTATAGTAGAGATACAGTAAAACTAAAGAACGACTATTTTCTTAGTAATTATTATTTTCATTTAAGAACTTAAAAATATAAACATATATATAAAATAAGAAAAACTCTTCATATGTATGTACATATACTATACTTACACTTATTATTTGAAGGTGGGAGATCAGATAAGGAAGTAGGAGAGAATGAAAATCGTAGTAGGAGGGTAATTTAATAGCATAAACGATGTCATTTAGAAGGAATAGAATGTTTACTAAACATCAATCAGGATATGAATATTAAAGGAATTGATTATGTCAATATTATAATAAAAATAATAATAATAATAAAATATTCGAATACCTTCTCTTTATTCGGTTAAATAAATTTCTGATAAAGTGTAACATTTTGAACGACTTCCAGCATGGCTTCACCAAGGGCAAATCTATCGAAACCGCACTTTTTTTTTATACGGATAGAATATTGACAATACTAGAAGAACGTAAATATGCTTGTGGTATATTTCTAACAAAATACTATTGACAAAACTCGAACTTTACGGCGTACGTGGAGTTGCTAATGAAGTTCTGTCGTCTTATTTGTCAGGCAGACAACAAATAGTTAATATATACTTTGTAATGCCGAGACGGCTTTTTCGCGTTCCCATTTTCTTGATGAGGGAATACCTCAAGGAAGCGTACTTGGACCTTTGCGTTTTAATATTTATCTAAATGATATACATAACATCCTTCAGAATGACCAACATTTGTTAATAAATTATGCTGATGATACAAATCTCCTATTACGAGGAGACAATTTACTTCATTTAGCGAGTGAATGTCAATACTACTTCGGGGCTATGAATAATTGGTTCGATGCAAATAACTTGTTACTAAATGAATCTAAAACGGTCTGCATGATATTTAGAACAATTAATAGTACTCGTGTATCATCAGAATTGGACCTTAACAATAAGGTATATAATACTGCTAACTCTATCAAATTTCTCGGTGTACATGCCCTGTTTTATGCAAGATTGAAGTATTTCATCGTGCTATGGAGCCGTATTAGTGACATAAATAGGATATTTATAGCACAAAAACGAATGATTAGATTGATTCTCGGCCTTAATTTTAATCAAAGTTGTCGAGCTATATTTAGGAAAAATAATATCCTGACTGTGCATGGTGTTCGTATCTATGAATGTGTAATGTTTCTCATAAAAAACAAGTAGACTCACTCTCACAGAAAAGTGCCTGCATTACTCTAGTTTGCAAGTATACAATAAACTTCCAATGTTTATTAAATCCACACAGCCTATTAGTATGCTGAGGCATAGATTGCGTTGTTTCCTGGTTGATCTTGAACCATATTCTTTAAATGACTATTTAAACTTGTAAAATTCTGTATAGGTAATTCGTTTGTTATTATTAGTAGTATGTTCTTTTTATTTTTCTTTTACTTTTAATTTAATTTAATTTACTTTGTTTCATTATTGTTTTGACTTTTGTTTTTGTAAAAATTTACAAATACAATAAATATTATTATTATTATTATTATTAGTAGTACGCATTTTGAAAGAATGGAATAAAGAAAATAAAAAACAGAAAAATAGTTGTAAGGATGAGGTATCCAAGAAGATCTAAGGAAGATATACCTAAAACTTTATTAGGCAAAATGAGAAATAATAATATTTGAGTATTGGGATTAAGTGTTAGAAGAAAGACGACTCGGAAGAAAAAAAACGAAAGAAGAAATATTTGCATGAAGAATGTATGAAGTTAGATCAGGGAAGAAAGTAAATAGAGATAGACCAAGAAGAGAATGGAAGACGTGGTAGAAAAATATGAAGTGATGCCGGAGAGGGTGGAATAATTTATACTAGCCTGAAAGATATGCCGGGAATTATAGAAAGGGAAGAAAGAAGACTCCATCAGCAACTCCATCGGTGCATGAGTTATGTAAGCAAATCTCGATATATATAATATAACTTACATTAGGTAGTACTGATTTTTTACTTTTTTTATATGGTACATGATGTACTACTTTATAATTTTTTCGTATGTGTTCAAAATGTCTGTAATTTTAAGAGAATTTGTGCTGGTCAATGGTTAGTTACTTTTAATTATTAGTTGTGGTTGAGAAATTGTCTACTTTGCATATGATAATTTATACAAGAAACCTACTTTGAACAGTGGTCATAGAGAAAAGTTGTTTACTGTTAGGCAATGAAATATGGTTAACGTCATCTTTTTCATGACCTTTCGAAATTAGTTTATTAATATTAATGACTGATTTTATACTTACATCATTAGTTTGTACTCATTTTATTCGACTAATATTCAGTAATCTTACAGTGTACATACATTGATTAACATTATTCCCTTCATCATGTTAATAACAGACCAGTTACCAGACAGTTTCTATAGTTGTTTAAGGAAGGGTGAACACGTAGTTTAACATTCTAAATTTACTATCTCTATACATGTACTAACAACGAAAAAACAATATATGGTATATGCATGTAAAAATATTAAAACACATATGTCTGTCATTCATATCATGTCATATGTCACATCCAAACTTCCATTAACCATATTGACTGTAAATAAATGATTAGAATAAGAGAATGAAGAAGTAGGGGAAATTGACACAGTCGGTTCGAAGAACACCCCTACGTTTTTGCTTTTATATTACTTTATCGATTCTCAATTGAACCTGTTAGAATTTTTGTTTATGACAGGTAATCAAAAGGCGGAAAACGATTATGAAAACGAAATAGTAAGAAGGCAATAATTTGTTGTACGATGAAAAAATTGTGAAACCAAATAAAGGGGTCTCTTTTCTTATGAAATGCATAATAAAGTGAATACGGTTAACAAATATTCTACATTTCGATTACAACATTGAATTTCTTTTGTATTATATTACTTTTTGAGAAAATTCTATTTCCTCTAAAATTGTTTTTTTTTTTTGAAAAGTAATGTTCAAATTAAGTTATCAATAATAGAATTTATATAGTAATTTTGACATTTGAATTTATGGTTCTCTCACGAAACTTATTGGGCAATGTACGCTACCCACGACAAAGTGACCTGAGGCACTCCAGAAAGTGCCTGTTCCACTGTTCTAGAACAAAAACATCCGAGTCTCATCGGGCATATATTTATATGAGCGGTCAGGGTACTACATGAGGCATCACTAGTGATATTGGCATTGATACGTGAAAGTAGATATTAATAATCAGTGTTAATTAGCTATATACGTAATTAGTGTTTGAGATTAAATAAATTATTGAAAGGTTGTTTTTGTTACTCTGACGTTTAATTTAATTATTGCTAAATGTTTTAGAGGCCCTTGGTTGTGCTTCCTTTTCAATCATCAATATTTTCTCTTTACCATTTTTTATTACTAATTTTTCCCAAATATTATAATTTAAGATCGTTTTTATATAAATTCAGGTTCACCAATGGGGTTTATATAATAAATAGATTGGTAATTTTGATGGAGCCTGTGGTTGATTCACTTGATCACTGAAGGTTAATATATAACCCCTTGTCACATTAATTTTCGTATTCTGTATACGTATATTGACAACTAAGTTGTCATCATCAGCAGGTAATTAAACAGTGTCGCATCTGGACAACTACGGCGAAAAATACCCGTACGAAAAAAAAGCTCCGTACGCGATCCGTAGCGTTGAGAACCAAAATGTCCAGCTGCGACACTTTTTAATTATCTGCTGATGATGACAACTTAGTTGTCGAAATAGGTATACAGAATACGAAAATTAATGTGGCAAGGGGTTATATATCAACCTTCAGTGATCAAATTAAGTAGATAGTTATTATGAATATCCACATTTTGGAAATGAATTCAATGTTAATTATTTGAATATGTGTTAGGTGCGCTGTTTTTCAAGAGATGGCTCCAGTAGTAAGTGCTGGTCGATTGTGACATAACCAAAACGTCATGAACCAAGTAGACATATGGTAAACAAACCGCTTTGACACATTAGTGATTTTGTTTTTGCGTCATATACTTTTGGTTGTGTGAAAATATCCGATTTTGTGCCAAATAATCGTCATTTGCGGGAAGTGTTGCTTTTCTTCTTTCATTCGAAGAAAACGGCGGCTGAAGCGCATCGAGAACTCCAAAAAGTTTATGGAGATGCCGCTCTAAGTGAAACAACGTGCCGTGATTGGTTCCGTCGCTTCAAAGACGGTGATTTCGATGTTGACGACCGTTCGCGTGAAGGAAGACCAAAAAACTTCGAAGACACTGAATTGGAGGCATTGCTCGATGAGGATCCGTGCCAAATGCAAAAAGAGCTTGCTTCAGCAGGAGTTACCCGCCAAGCCATTTCCCAGCGATTGCATGCGTTGGGAATGATTCAAAAACAAGGAACTTGGGTTTCTTATGATTTGAAGCCAAGAGATGTTCAGCGTCGTTTTTTCGCCTGTGAACAACTGCTCCAGCGGCAAAAAAGGAAGAGTTTTCTTCATCGCATCGTTACAAGCGATGAAAAATGTATTTATTACAGCAACCCAAAGAGAACAAAATCATGGGGACTGCCCGGTCATGCTTCTACGTCGTCGGTTCGGCCGAATATTTACGCTGCGAAGGTTTTGTTGTGTATTTGGTGGGACCAGATCGGTGTTATTTATTATCAGCTGTTGAAACCGAACAAAACCATCACTAGGGAACGGTATCGAACTCAGTTGATGCGATTGAGCCGAGCACTGCGCGAAAAGCGGCCAGAATACGAGCAGAGGCACGAAAAAGTGATTCTACAGCATGACAACGCTCGGCCTCACCTTGACAAACCCGTTAAAACCTACTTAGAAACACTCGAATGGGAGGTCCTAACCCCACCCGCCATATTCCTCCGATATAGCGCCGTCCGATTATTACTTGTTCCGTTCGATGGCACATGGTCTGGCTAATCAGCAGATCCGCTCATATGAAGACATCTTAAAATGGCTTGATTAGTGGATAGCCTCAAAAGACGAACACTTCTACCGTGACGGTATTCGAGCTCTATCAGAAAGATGGGAAAAAGTTGTCGCTAGCGATGGGCAATATTTTGAATGATTCATTTGTAAACATTTTTTCACAATAAAGTTGCATTTTCATCAAAAAAAAAAAAAAACAGCGAGAACTTAGTTGCGCACCTAATAAAAAATGAAATTTTCGGTTTAAATCGATTATTTATAAATTCCTTTTATAACACACTTGTTCTTTCTTTTCAATCTTGAATTATGCTTAGGTCATCACCAAGTTTTGTTTTATGAAGTAAAGAATCATAGATGCTTTCGATTTAAACTGATTAATCGGATTCTCCTATAAATTTTCTTCTTTTGCATTCTCCAGTCTACTACTGGAACTTCACGGATCCCTAATTCAGATCCATTCTTGAGTTCTTTATTAATGATCCTACTGCCGTTAATTGGTTGAAAATATTTCATAGAAGATGATATGAAGACCTACATTTGGTGTACCACTAAAGACCTACCTTACTTATTATTTCTCATTTAGAAACCATTAAAACTGTTAATCAAAAAAGGTAACTACATCAATGCTCGTATTTTTACGATCTGGACATCAATTCTGTACACGATTTGGACAAAGTTGTTATCATCACCCACTGATGATAACAACTTTGTCCAAATCGATCATTTAATAATTCAAGACGTTAGGAACATAACAATCTAGCAATATGCACATATAAGAGCATTATTAGACTTATTATACTCTGGCATGAGAGACAGAAACACTGACACGAGAGAGAAAAGTTCTAAAGAGAATTCTTGGGGATATGAAAATAAATAATAAATGAAGAAGAAGAAGAAACTAAGAATTATGATGGATATATTAGCAGCCAAACCCAAATCGATCATTTGATAATTCAATATGTTACGGACATAACAATCTAGCAATATGCACATATAAAAACATTATTAGAAATAAATATTAAATGAAGAAAAAGAAGAAACTAAGAATTATCATGGATATATTAGGAACTAAACAATTCGATATTGACAAGACAAAACGGAGAAAGAAGCAAATATGCGAAGCAAAATAATAAGGAGGATGTGGACACCACAGGTAACATTATTATCAAGGATCTGGAAAATAAATATGAAAAAATTATATTTTAATGAGAAAGAAGAAATATATTGTTGGAAATAAGCTTTGGGTAGACAGAAATTAGTTATAAAAGCCACTACACTATAAATACGAGGATAATTTGGGTAAAGAAGAGAATCAATAACTACCACTACTATGCAAATACATTCCTTTCTAATTTTTATTTAATTTTTGACATATGAATTTAAGATTACAGTATCTCAATGGAAAGTTCTAGAATGGATAATCTAAACTAAATACACTTGAAATTTTTACTGATATGTAACAAACATTGGATAACAATACAAAGCCCCAATTTATAGTATATTAAATGAATTTTAAATTACTCATTTTGAAGTACAAAAATTGAACTTATGTATTGGAAAATGTTTGTATATTATACTATATATAATATTGTCACCTGCATACATACATATATATATATATATATATATATATATATGGATGTATGTATATATATATATATATAATATATTCTTGTGTCTTTGAAGAATATATAAAAAGTTGAAGAATTTGAAATCTTATGTTAACCTTGGAATAAGAAAATGTTCTGAAGACTTTGACAGTCATTGGGGAAACGATTTCTTAAAAGGAAATTTACATAAATATTTTATAGTATTCTTTGTAAAAAAATATCGTATATTATGTATATGAAACGTGCTTGCAAAATTGTAAAAGCTTTACGCTGCATTAGAGGCATGCAGCCCTCTGAATCTCCTGGGAAATAATCGACTGCAATTTTAGTCGGCGTGTATATACATTGTTACTTTCAAAGTAAACAGAAACGCAATCAAGTCGCATTTAATATTTATTGAAACTACAGAAAAGTATAGCCTTCCGACTCGACTGACTGCCTTTAAGATATATCTTGGAGTTTTAACGGAATCCTTTACAGATAACAAATCGTGTCCTTTCCTGAATTGCGGGTTATCTTTTGATATAGAACGCAAAACTAAAAACTACGGAACATGGTAATTTTCTTTTTTCCGTTTCGTTTTTGATATCTCATTCAAGTCAATTTGAGATATACATATGCAGTCATCCAGTAATAAATAAATGCTTGATGCACCAGCGTCGTTTATGATACGCACACATACACCTACATCTAATAAATTTAGATGATATTGATTGAATTTGGAAAAGAATTTTATTGACGGTCTGTTTAAAAAAATTTTAAGGAGAGTTAGATAATTTAGCTCTCTCTCTGAGATGTTTATAAACAGGTTAAATTTTCTTGTTTTTCTTCAAATTATCTATCGTATGTACACAGTCTGTCACAGAGAAAACCGACCTCTCTTAAAATAGTAATTCTTACTGGTGCTATCTATTAAAAAAATATGCGTCGGTAAGGTAGATCTTTCACAAACGTTTTGTCAAAATATCATGACATTTGCATTATTAGAAGCAGAGAAATTGCGCATAAAGTAACAGTGTATTTGGCATTGGCAAATATGAAGTTCTGTTTTAAACTCGGTAAATCCTTTACTGAGACGTTTATTTTGATAAGACATGTATATGGTGATGTGATCACATACGAGTGTGTATGAGTAGTATAAACTATTTAAAGACGGCCGTACGGACATAAATTACGACAAACGTACTGATGAAAAAAATCTGGGGTTACGGAAAGTAAGATAGAACTTGTGAGTGAATTTATCAGAAATGAGCCGAAATTCTCATTGAAATACATGGGAATAGAATTAAATATTTTCAAAGATCTAATTCATCGCATTTTTGACACAGCATTTGGGACTGAGAAAGATTTGTACAAGGTTTGTACCATACAAGCTGATTGAATTCAACATTTCACAGACTTGACTAAAGACTCAAAAAAAGGACGAAAACTTCAAGCATTCTATTGCAACTGGCGATGAGACGTGGTGTTTTCAATATGATTCAGAGACCAAGCGTCAAAACTCTGAATGAAAGCATTCAAGTGAAGAAAGGCCGAAAAAAGCCGTCTGGAGAAGTCAAAAGTGAAGACAATGTTGATTTGTTTTTATGATTCGAAAGGTCTAATGCACAAAGAGTTTGTACTAACTGGTCAAACAGTCAATGCTATATATTATCTTGGTGTTATGAAGAGTATTTTGGCAAATATTTGTCCTGTGCGCCCTAAATATCGTGAAAATGGTAGCTGATGTTTGTTATATGATAATGCACCACATCATCGCTCGACTCCTATCACTGATTTTCTAACTTCAAATGGCATTTTAACCGTCAATTAGCAGATTTGGCCCCCTGTAATTTCTATCTATTCTCCAAACTGCATTTGCCGATGAATCGGCGTTATGCCGTTATGACCGTGCAAAACGTTGTATTGAAGCCGAAGAAGACTACTTTGGATAAAATAAATTAATTTTATCAAAATAGTACGCTCTTGTTTTTATTTTAAAAAAGTTCGATTTTCTCTGCGACAGACTGTGTATAATGAAAGCAATTTTTTTGTCGAAGAAGATTTTATTAAATTAATTTATGAGAAGTGTCAGGAAATATTTCGATCAGGCGCAGAGGAATATTACAATTTTAAAATTATGACTACTCCATTATTATTACACAGATGAAATTAAAATAATTTCGGTTGGTAATAACAATTATTGTTGTTCTATTCTGAACATTAAAATGATTTTATTTTTGACATTTTTACTTAATTTCCATAATGCCTTCGACAAATGTGATATTACTACTTTTGCACGAGTATATGTATGCAAACAACAACAATCTACAGTAATTATAATAATACTAACGCTATACTAGAGAGAACAATCATAACAATAGTAGTAATAATAATGGTTTATTATCCTTCTAACACACTACCTTGCAAAAACAAAAGAATTTTAAATATGGAATCAAACTTTTTACAAATTTCACCCAAATATAGGTGCTACGCTGGCCCCGTAGCACTACACAGTTGCTTGTTTATACTAGAAATGGAAAGTCAACAGCAAAATGCTTTCTGTGTTCTCGAATTCACGAAAACAAACTCGGTTGTTACGCTGCAGCGTGCCTTGCGAAGGTGATTCGACATTACAGAGAGTGGATCTGTGTAAAGCGAAAAATCCAGATTGACCGCGAGTTTCGGTAGAAGACGTGGAGACTATCTATGGTATGTTGCGTTTGAATGAAATCCAAGACGGTCCACAAATCGAAGTAGACGTGATCTTTAGAACCCTCAAGCCATCATTTGGTGTGTGCTAAGAAGATATCTACATTTGAAACAATATAGACTGCAGCTTGTTAAAGCATTTACCAATAACGACAAGAGGAAGTGGATGGAATTTAACATTTCGGTGTTGAATATGATGGAAAATGAAACCTACATTATACATTTAATTTTAATTTTAAGCAATGAAGCAACTTTCCATTTGAATGACATGGTTAACCGTCAGCAACATGTGCATTTGGGGAACACAACATCCACACAAGATAGTATTTTGAACAGATGAATTCAAATGTGAGATATTCGGATCCAAAAGGAAACAGTATGCTCACATAAGAATTGGAGAAGCGCATAATCCATCATACATACAGTTAACAATAAAACTAAGCACATATGAGATTATATATCTACGGAAAGAGTTGGCCCGTTAATTAAAATTACTGGAAAATTGACGTCAGCCTGTTATTTATAGACTTTTGCATTAACATACTGTACCTGTAGAGACACAATTAATTGGAAATATTTATATTTTCCAGTACGATAATGATCCAAAGCATACAGCTAGCATCATTTAAAGTTATCTAAATGAAATTGAGCAGCAAGGAGTTGCACGAACTATTCATTTTTCAAAAAGATGGAAGACCTCTCCATTGGTATCTGATGATTTGAACTTTCTGATTGAAGAAGTGCTCCAGTTATAGATTGGTTGGAAGAGAGCATAAAGTTTTTCTCTTCGGGGTTAATCCGTGAGATTCCCAGACTCACGTCATATGATTTACTTAAATATCGAGTAAATAATTCACTGAGTCGACTACCCGACTCAGTGAATCATGGTATGCTATTACGTCGCAGATGGTGGCCAAAATAAGAACAACTGAAGTGTTGCTGAACAGCTACTGCTGAAGATGTGAACAATGCTCACAAAATGTACATTTGTCTTTTTTAAATTTAAACTTATTTTGTGAAATAAGTGTTTCATTTCAATAGTTTTCTAGTTAATTTTTTTATAATTGAGAGTACGAGGGTAGTTTGACAAGTAGTGAGAATGGAAAAGAAAAAGGAATTTTTTAAATACAAAATAATTTTTACTTTTCAATATATTCTCCAAAAAGAGCAATACATTTATTCCAACGGTGCTCCAATGCCCTTATGCCATCTCTAAAATGCGATTCCGGAAGGCTTGCAAAATACTCATTTACGAAGATGATAAGCTCGTCGTTAGACGAAAATTTCTTTCCACCTAGTGCCGTTTTCAATTTTGAAAAAAGGTGGAACCGGAAGGGGCTAGATCCGGCGAATAAGGCGCATGCGGTACTAATTGGAAATGCAACTCGTGGATTTTGGACATCGCAACTGTGCTGGTATGCGAGGGAGCGTTGTCTTGGTGAAACAGAATCTTTTTCTTTGCCATTCCTGGCCGTTTAGCACGTATCTCAATTCCCCCAATTCTTTCGTTAAAATGTGGTGTACGCGTTCTGTTGAAATGTTTACCATGTATGCTATCTCTCTCACTATGAGTCGTCGATGTTGCGTAACAATGTTATGGATTTTTATAATCATTTTCTTAGAAGTCACGATTTTGGGTGCTCCAGAGCGTGCTTCATCTACACAGCTTGTTCTACCACGTTTAAATTCATTTACCCATCTACTTATTGTGGCGGATGATGGAGCAGATTCACTTAATGTTTCCCGTAACTCATCTTTTATTTCGGTAGCTTTCATACCCTTGATTACGAAGTATTTAATCACCGCACGATACTCTGCTTTTTCCATTTCAACAAAACGACGTGTTGCTTCATTTTCAATCAGCTGTCAAAAATAAACTAATCAACCAATTTATCTAAATATCGGAATGTAAACATATAAATAGGCAACCTAAATTACAGTGCATTTGTTTTACCAATTAGAGCGCCACCTATGTGTCATTCTCACTACTTGTCAAACTATCCTCGTACTTAGTCATATTACTGATTTTCATCGAAAATTTAAAACGTCTTTTAATTAATTTATATTATATACTAAACCTTATTAATTAATTAATAATGTTAATTTAAATGTATTAAGTCTAAATATATTGGTTTATCTCGTCGAATAACGGTACTATACATACGTATGTGAAATTCTGTATATAATTCGCTTATGTTTTGGTCCCATTAAATTCTAATATTTCGTTAGTTTGTTTCATATTATTGCAATATAATTTTTGCCACAAACTAAATTCCAATTTTTAAAATGACTGCATTTAATATAAAATAATAAGAGTTACCCATAACAGGTTTTAACAAACCATAGTTTTGTAACATAATAGGTTTGATGTGGCTTAATATGTAATTTGTAAGTTGCAATGTTGAAGTATTTAAAGAAACATTACCGTCAAAAAGTACGAAAAATTCCCTATTACTCTAAGTTACAATATTATTAATATGTATTAATTAGGGAACACTGATATTCTGAAATAAAATATTCTTTTTATAATTATTAATACCACGTACAAAATTATTAAGTTATATTAATTACTATTAATCTTGAGTATAAATGCATTAAACGTAGATATATCTTTTTGCAAACTGTGTGTCAACATATAGTATGTATCCACGTATGTAAAATTCTTAAGAAAGTTTCCTCTTTTATTAAAATCTAATACACGGTTAGATTATTGTCTAATAATGATCATGAGACATTTTTTGTGAGTATGGAGTTGTAATACAATCATTTTGTTACAAACTAAGTTCCTATTCAAATACGATTTTATTTAATAGGTAATTTATAAAGAAATCCTTGTAGAATGGAGGTCATTTTTTTAAAATTTCCTGTCATCGAAACTTCTAAGATTATTTCACTTCCTCATTTCCTTTTCTAAATTAAGAAAACCGAACAAAAAAATACATCTGCTTGCAGTTATTGCGTAAAAACTTTACAAAAAAATATTTCCTTTCTTGTTTTCAAGAAAAAACTCAAAAATTATCATTCGAACCCTCGCGTTATATTTCTGCCGCACTTCGTCCTTCAAGGGTGCACACTTTAATATGTATTTCCGTATATCCTAATACTACCTACTCCTGCATATACATATATCAAATATAACTCATAAATTAAAACCATTCAATTTGTACATCCGCCCAAGGAGTTCCTCTTTTTTTACTGCTAACATATGAATACCCTAAAAAACATCCACCACCATACTATTACCAACACTACCCTCTTCGTAGGAACAAAGAAGAGACGCACATGTGCTTGAATTTCAATACCTTCAAACAGGTGGGATCTTTTGTGTGTGCTTGTGTTCGTTTGTCTAACATCTAGAGGAAAGAACCGTAGAATTGTAAAAAATTGTAAAAAGACACTAGTATTGGAAGCCACTGAAAATAAAAAACTAGATTAAAGTTTATACATTTAACATAATAATTAACATAAATAATTTCTTAAGTAAGTAAGTAAAAAGACAACAAATTGTTTTTTTTAAAGTTTGACAAACAGTTCTAGTGATTGAATTTTAAAATTAATATACGAGGGAGCGTTTCTATATTCGCGGAATGAGCGGGTTGTAGTGGGGCGAGTAGGCGCATTGGGGGCGTGGCCTGTGCAGCGACTCATGATTAGTATAAATACGAAGTTTCATTGTTATTAGACAGTTAGTCTTTGAGCTATCGTCAACCAAGTAACATAATCAGGAGTGAAAAGTGAAATATGGAAAAAATCGAATATCGTGCCGTTATAAAGTTCCTTACCAGGCAAGGAAAACCAGTCGCGACCATAATGAATGAGATGTCATTGGTTTACGGCGACTCTTGTCCAGGAAAAACCATGGTGTACAAGTGGCATAGTTTATTTAAACAAGGAAGGGAATCCCTTGAAGACGACCTGAGGCCGGGCAGGAACATTGAGGTGACCACGCCAGCACTTATCCAAAAAGTTGAACAAATTGTACTCGAAGATGCTCGACTAAAGAAGAAACAACTCGCAGAAATGGTTGGAGTATCCGATACAACAATTTTTAAAATCCTACACGATCATCTCGGCATGTCTAAGGTCAGCGCAAGATGGGTGCCGAGAATGCTCACGCCGCCGCAAAAACAACAGCACGTAGAGTGTTCGCGTGCATTTTTGGACCTCTGTAATGAAGACAAGGATGGTGTATTGAGTGGAATTGTTACTGGAGACGAAACTTGGGTTCATCATTATGAACCTGAGTCCAAACAAGACTCCATGTAGTGGCATAAAAAGGGCACAGCACCTCCCAAGAAATTTAAAGTGTCACAATCAGCTGGGAAACTCATGGCAACGGTATTTTGGGACTCGGAAGGAATATTGTTGATTGATTATAAAGATAAAGGTGTTTCTATAACCGGAGAATATTACGCTTCAATATTAGAGCGACTAAAAGAAGCCATTAAAGAGAAAAGACGGGGAAAATTGACAAAAGATGTTCTGCTTTTGCACGACAACGCACCCGTCCACAAGAGCCGCGTTGCGTTAGCTGCCCTGCATAAGGTTTGCTTCGAAATTGTGAATCACCCACCCTACAGCCCAGACCTGGCCCCGAGTGATTATTACCTGTTTCCGAAAATGAAAAAAGAGCTGCGGGGTAAAAAATTTACTGCCAATGATGAAGTCAAGGAGGCAGTTTCGGCGTATTTTGCAGATAAAGAGAAATCATTTTTTATGAGGGTATAAATAAATTAATTGAAAGATGTGAAAAATGTATCCGTCTTGCAGGTGAATATATTGAAAAAGAAAAATAATTTGGTTTTTTTATTTCCACCCCTTGTCCCCCATTCCGCGAATATAAAAACGCTCCCTCGTAGTTTGACCCTGAACTATTATCATGTTTCGAACTACTAACTACAGTAAACTATTTTGGCACTTTGAAAATCTTCCTTCCTTAATATTGTATATGTATACAAAGGGTACTAGGTAAGTTTTGCAATACAGCTTTGTTTATTCAATTTTTTCAAAGTAACTTCCTCTACAGTCAATACACCTCTCCATCCTGCGAAACTAATCTTTTAACCAGTTCTGCTAAGTTTCACCAGGGAGTAAAGCACACTCGTTGTCCCAAGCCCGCAGAAGGTCTTCATCACTGGAAAACAACCTCCCTTTCAGCTTCATTTTCACATGCGGGAACAGTGCAAAGTCGTAGGAAGCGAGATCTAGACTGTAGGGAGGGTGCTCGAGATGTTTCAATCCTGTCATGATCAAATATTCGGTGCAGGCTTTGGCATGGTGAGCTGAAGCATTATCGCGATGGGGGAACCAGGTGTCCATTCCTGACTTAGGCCTAGGTTCTTCATAGATTCATCGACTTTAGGCAGGCACTGTTCAGTATATCACTTAGCTGTGACTGTCTTTTATGTGTCCAAAACAACACGTTCCACAATTTCACTCGATTTGAAAAATACAGCTATCGTTTTCTTCTTTACAGGTCGGGATTTTCTGAAAAATTACGGGTGTGTCCTCATCATCAAAGACCCAAACTTTGTTTTGAGCTTTGGTCGATACATCGTAATAGTACAGCCAAGTCTCGTCATCTGTCACGATGTTGTTCACATACCGAGATTGTCCCTTATTAAACTTTTTTGGCATCTCCCGGCACCAAGTCACACGTCTTGTCATCTGCTCTTCAGTCAGTCGATGCGGCACCCATAGAGAGCGAGGTTTTTTCACGTGCAAATGATCATGCAGAATCGTACGAATTGCTGGTGCATTTAGGCCTGAAGTACCCTCTATCTGTTGGTAGGTCACTCGCCTGTCCTCGCCAAGCATTTTCCTCACAGTAGTAACGTTTTCCTCCGTAACCGACGTTCGTGGCCTTCCTGGCCTCTCAGCATCCTCCACAGTTAAATTTTCCCTTTGGACTTCTCTACCATTTGAATATAATTGTGCGATCTAGACATTCACCTAGTGCAAGAGTCATTTCTTTGAAGCACTGGTCTATGTTTAAACGAAGCACGAAATTATAATACAAAGCTGCCCTTATCTCATTTCGTGACCACGATGCCATCGCAAGCACTTTACACTCTCACTGCTAATGAATAACTGAGCCCATCGACATGGCGCGGCGGCTACTGTGCACGTATGAACATGTCTCAACATGCAGCAACAAGCAGCTTCCTAGGATTCATTGTTGTGTCATATTGCAAAACTTTCCTAGTACCCTTTGTATTTTAAAAGAAAATATCATTATGTTACACACACAAGAAACGCTACATTCCATTCTATTAACATGTCCAAAAATTTTCAACAATTTAGAGCACTTTCGGATTAATCCTTCTTTTGTTCGGGCATTTATGTGATTTTAGTCCATAACTAGTAATAAAATTATATAAAAGTTGACTTGTAAAATATCTAGTATTTCTATAAAAATAGTCATTTAGCATTGCTTGAATTATTTTTAATAAAACTGGTTTAAAGACTCCTATATGAAGGTATTAATTTCCTCCTCGGTTTTGTTGTTGCGTTTCTTTTTTTAGGAAGGTGCTACTGTGTTCGTTAGCTAGATCCATCCTTAGAAGAATATATCGGGATGAAGACGGGTTAATTTTCATTTTTCTCAAAGAAAACTCATTGGCCTGTTTGTGCTCGTGGTTTTTAGAATAGCTATATAAACCATGAAAAAAAACAAGTTATTTCTAGCGAGAAGAAAGCCCGACAACGAGAAACAAAGAACAAAAAAATTGTGTTTATAGAATACCGTGGTGGATGTGGACGACTATATATAGACTCTTTCAAGGTTAGAATCGATAAATACCAAACAATTGTTCGATAAGGGGAACAGAGAAATCACGTCTGGCTAAACATGCTTGGTAAGGAAGACATAGGATTTTATGGAACGAAGCTAACAATCCTGACAAAAAGAGAACATTACATTAAACGAAAGCTGATAGAAACAGCATACATGGCCACAATAACAAATGACATAAATACACAAAACCTTGATATTAAGGATGTCTAACTCCCTATGATTCGAGAAAATATCAGGCATAACCACGATAACAGAGGCCGAATAAAAATGCTCAAAAACTTCAAACCATAAATATTTCGCGCTTATAAAACTACGTATGCACGAAGAAGAAAAGGTTATTATGTATATACTTGTAACATAAATACGTTTTAAGAAATAATTTATGACCTAAGGATAGCTTAGTGGTAAAGCGTGTGGACTATAATTATTTGGGATAATTGAGACCCGGTTCAAACGAATTAGCAGCTATAGAGATGAATTTGGCAAGAAAACAACAGTCCTTAGCAGGACTATCTTGAAGACGGCAGTTATCAGGACTATTCTGAATACGACAGTAGAGCAATCGCCGAAACGTCGGAATACTTAAGTTTCACAAACGAAGGATATAGTCCAAATAACTCGAATTACAATCCATCGTCAAGATTTACATGTAACGAATTATTTACTTGGTCAAATAAAAAAAGCACTTTTAAAAATTGTCACTCAGCACGAGTTGCAAACAACTATAAAAGAAAACTTCACAGTGTTTGCAAGAATATGAGCCGAAAAATTAATTTTTTTTTGTAATAGATTGCCGGCCGTTTTCAAGATTTATTATAAATTATAAAAAATAGTCCATCTTTTTTAAATAGAATATGTTTTTTAAAAATATAGTTCTCTTCTATATTATATTTTATTATTATAAATTAGTACACCTTCGACACCTTATATGTTGAGTTCATCGAAATGAAAATATAAAATTCTTTTTTACGAATTTTTTTCATACTAAAGCATTTTTTTAATTAAATTCAATAACTTCAATTATGTTATATTGGTATTAATAGATAAAGACGTTGAATTAATAAATTATTTGTATAAGATATAGTAAACGCCATCAACATTTTTGTGCAGTCTATAGAACCACCCTCTCCACAACGACCTAAGGTATGTACATTCAGGAAAGTACAGATTTCGGAGTAGATTTTGGTAGGTGTGACGTAAGATGTTGGAAGATTTGGGTTATACGCATTTCCGGTCGCCTCTTGTATTTTACTGTAGTTTTAGATTTAGTACATTCTTAGATTGTATACATATGTACGTGTAAGCCAATACGTAAGGAACCTATCTTCAAATATTTTCATCTTATAAAAAATAGGAAAGGGAAAGAAATTTGACGAAAGAAATTTTATAATAATTTATTTAAATCATTTTTAGTATTTAGATAAGATAGTATGTTTGACTAAAATTGCAGAAAAATTAACATAATTCGTAATATTCTGATTAATATATATTGTCATATGCATGTAAAATCATTGTCATATGCATGTAAAATCATTGTCATATACATTATTATATATTTATGTTATTGTTATATATTCTTAAACACTTATTTAAACCGTTACACATCTGTTAATTTCTTCATTATTTGTTACTTAAGCTAATAGACAATATCACTGTTTTCCTTAATAGAATTGTATTTACCATTTACTCAAGTTATCAATGACAAACTTGTGTTGTACTAATTGATAACACTATTCAAGTACAGATTGTTTAACTCATATTTACCCTTCTGATAATATTAATGTTGCTTATTGTGTATTTATACAAGATTGTCATAATGAACTAAAACAAACCGTATATTTCATATAAATAGTTCCAAAATTGTGTTCAATAGTTAGTATTAGACATTTAGAATTACAATAAAGTCGCAGTTAAGAAAGTGTATTTTACTTACTTGAAAAAGAACCCAACATTAATTGGCGCAGTCAGTAGGATCTTCTTCGACAAACCTAGGCAGAGTTCGACAGAAGAAAGAAAACATTCACGTAAGTGCACTCACTCTTGATTTTGTAAACTATTGTATAGTGTGACTTGTATTTTCCAAAAATGCCCAGTACTCCAGAAACTTCTAGTTCTGAAATTTCCAGCTCAAAATTTTCTATTGATTTTTTATGTAAACTAATTCCTCGCGAATTTAACGGGAATAGATATGAAATTGGTCAATTTTTAGCCGATTGTAATAACGCAAATGATTTAGCTTACGAAGATCAAAAAATACCCTTACTATATTATATATTAGCAAAAATCTCAGGACGTGCAAAAGAACAATTAGCTCAACAACAATTTACTGATTGGAATGCATTAAAAAATAAATTAAAAGATCTATACCAAGATAAAAAGCATTATTCTCAATTAATGGAAGAATTAAATAACTGCAAACAAAATTACAAGGAATCTATTAACGACTTTTTTCAACGTTTAGAAATTCTAAATTCACGCGCTTTATCCACTGTTAAACTACAAACTCAGGATCAAACTTTATTACCGGGAAAAATTCAAGCAATCAATGAAATAACATTAAATCGTTTTATTTTTCATTCAATACCCGAAATTTCACAAATGTTAAGATGGAAAGATTTTAGTGACATAAATTCTGCTTTTACAGCCGCAGTTTCTGAAGAGAAAGCCTTAAATATTCAAAAACATAGTAAAGCCAAATTTTGTAATAATTGTAAACGCAATAACCATAATACATCCGAATGTCGCATTAAACAAATACATCATAATACACACAGAAACATTAATTTTGTTAAAAACGAAAATTTTAATAAAGAATCAATAAAATCTTGTAAATACTGTAAGAAAATTGGTCATATAATAAGCGAGTGTAGGAAATTAAAAAGGAAAAACCAACTTGAAAGCAATAACGTGCCTGTCCATTCAATAGTAACTAAACCTAATGAAACACATCCTTTAAACTTCCAACAATCTGCTGTGACGAACACCGCACAGACAGATCAAATTTCTCAACTAATGGTGTTCGAGAACTAAAAATTCTAACTTCCAATGATAAACTTAAATACATCGAAGTAACATCTCCACAGTCAAAAAACGTTAACAAAAATCTTAAATTTTTAATAGACACTGGTGCAAGTACCTCTTTAATTAAATCAAACAGACTAGTTCCTACCACATATTTTAATTCTCAGGAAAAACTCACTTTACAAGGTCTCAGCCCTGATAATCCTGTCTTTACAGTAGGAAGTTGTCTATTACCTTTAAATTATCAAAATCAAACCTTCTTTGTAAAATTTCATATTCTCAATCAGGCAACAAACGTCCCCTTTGACGGTCTATTGGGTCAAGATTTTTTAGAAAACGAAGGTGCACAAATTAACTACGATAAAGGAGTAATATTTTTAAAATCTGTAAAAGGTTCATTAAAATTACATGAAGAGAGTACCAATAACAATAATCCAATACGTAATGCATCCCCAAATAAACTAAATCTGAAGGCAAGAACGGAAACAATCATAGAAATTAATATAAAAAATCCGGAAATTATAGAAGGTGTAATCCCCGAAATAGAGATTCAAAAAGGTATCCATTTGTCTAAAGCTATTGTTAAGGTAAACCAAGACAATAAATCCATTGCCACTATTTTAAATACGAGAATAATTGATCAACAAATTAATCCAATCTCAGTCGCTTTAGAACCCCTTCCTATACATTCAAAAATATTACATTCACAACACAATGAATCAAATAATCTAAATATATAATTCAAACCGTAAGACATTATTAACACAAAATCTGAGACTAGACCATTTAAACTCTGAAGAAAAACAATCTATTTTAAATATATGTACTTTATATAATGAAATATTTCTTTTACCAAATGATAATTTAACTTCTACTTCGGCAATAGAACATGAAATTAAGGTTACAGATAACACACCAATATTCACAAAATCTTATCGGTTGCCCGAAGTTCACAAAAACGAAGTTAATAAACAGATTGATAAAATGTTAAAACAAGGAGTTATTCAACCTTCTGCTTCTCCTTGGTCTTCTCCCTTATGGGTCGTACCAAAGAAACTCGACGCTTCAGGTACAAAAAAATGGAGAGTCGTTGTGGACTACCGTAAATTAAATAACGTTACCATTGGCGATGCTTATCCATTACCTAACATAGAAGACATACTCGATCAACTAGGACATTCCAAATATTTTACAACCCTTGATTTAGCCTCTGGCTATCACCAAATTCCAATGAAAAAAGAAGATCAACAAAAAACAGCCTTTACAACTCCATCCGGACAGTACGAGTTCACCAGAATGCCTTTTGGACTTAAAACGGCTCCATCTGTTTTCCAAAGATTGATGAATTCAGTTCTATCTGGACTACAAGGTTTGCAATGTTTTGTTTATCTCGACGATATTGTGATTTATGCCTCATCATTAGAACAACATTCCTCCAAATTGACATCTATATTCGATCGTCTCAAACTAAACACCCTAAAATTACAACCAGACAAATGCGAATTCCTACGTCGTGAAGTCTCTTACTTAGGTCATCTTATTACCAATCACGGTGTTAAACCAAACCCCGATAAAATTCACGCAATAAATAATTTTCCTACTCCAAATAATCAAAAGGACATCAAAATGTTTTTAGGATTAGTCGGATATTATAGAAAATTTATTTCAAACTTTGCACAAGTTGCTAAACCCCTTACATCACTTCTAAAAAAGGACGTACCATTCCTTTGGGATGAAATTCACCAGCAAGCTTTCGATACATTTCGTAACATATTAATGAATGAACCCCTGCTAAGATATCCCGATTTCAACAAGGAATTTATACTAACTACGGATGCATCAAACTTCGCGATAGGTTCGGTTTTAAGCCAAGGTGAAATTGGTAAGGATCCTCCAGTCGCTTATGCATCTCGTACACTAAACCAATCTGAACAAAATTATAGCACTACAGAAAAAGAATTACTCGCAATAGTATGGAGTATTAAACACTTTAGACCTTATTTATTTGGAAGAAAATTTAAAATTATTACAGATCACAAACCACTAACTTGGTTATTTAATTGTAAAGACCCAGGTAGTAGATTAGTTCGTTGGCGACTCAAACTAGCTGAATATGATTACGAAATAGTTTACAAACCAGGCAAACAAAATTCAAACGCCGATGCATTAAGTAGAATTAAAATTGATGATGAAAACAAAAAAAAGACCCCCAGCAGAGAAATTCCTATAACTATTGTTTATAAGGATGATAGCTTCGAAAATTTTATTCAATTTCATTACAAAACTCAAGAAATTCCAAAAATTAAAGAAATCTCTACTAATAAAATTCAACATTTTCCATGCGTCTTACTATACTCTAAGGATTTAGATGATGCAAATTTATATTCAGAAACATTACGTAGTATGTATGATCTAACTAAAATAACGGAATCCAATGAGATGTACGATCACTTAAGCTTAGGATCTAATAACGACACAACCTATATTTGTATATCAAAACAATTTCATTTTGATAAACTAACTTACAAAGATATGTTTTACTCACTGAGAAATCTTCGAACGAAATTAATACTTAACAATACAAGTGACAAAATATATATACATGATGTTACTATAAATAATAAAAATATAAAAAAGGACATGTTTTCTGAAATGATTTATTATCTTTTCAAGGATACTAAGATTACTCCAATTCTTTTCGTCAAACAAAAACATTGTCCCACATCAAAAGATGAAATACAAAAAATTCTCCAAGACAATCATGATTCAAAACTTGCCGGTCACTCTGGCTTTACGAGAACATATAGACGAATAAAGGACACATACAAATGGCCAAGTATGAAAAAAGACATAAAAAAATATTTGCGTAATTGCCCATCTTGTCAAATTAATAAAACTAATTTTAGACCATATAAGGCTCCTATGGAAATCACATCCACATCTAGTCAACCTTTTGAACGTCTAGCAATTGATATTGTAGGACCACTACCTATAACAGAGAATAATAATCGTTTTATATTAACTATGCAAGACGATTTAACTAAGTATTCATACACATCTCCTATAATCAACCACGAATCTCAAACTATAGCGACAGAACTTGCTAAATTCATTACCCTGTTTGGTATTCCTAAAACAATCCTGTCCGACCAAGGTACGGATTTTACATCAAAACTAATGAAAGATCTGAGTAAGGTTTTCCAGACTAAACATATATTATCATCCCCTTACCGCCCACAAAGTAATGGTGCTTTAGAAAGATCTCATTTAACATTAAAGGACTACTTAAAACATTACATTAATAATAAACAATCAAATTGGGATGAATTCCTACCATTTGCAATGTTCGCATATAACAGTCATATTCACAAATCTACAGGTTATTCGCCAAGTTCTATTTGGCAATAAACCCTATTTACCTAATACGATCACACAAGTGCCCACCTTAAACTATAATTACCAAGACTACATCATTAATTTAAAACAAAAACTGAATTTCACTCAGAAAATAGCTAGAGAAACCCTAATCGAATCTAAAACCAAATCTAAGAATAATTATGACAACAAAATAAACATTTATAATTATAAAATTGGAGATTTTGCATATATACAAAATAAAGCTAATGTACCAGGCTTAAATAAAAAACTCAGCCCAAATTTCATAGGCCCTTTCGAAATTACTAAAATATTCAAAAATAATGTTCAAATCAAACGTGGTAATAAATTAGTCACATACCACACTAATTTATTGAAACCTTCTGTTTCAAACTGTGAGGAACCTTAGGAAAATGAAGATGTCTAAAGTTACCTTCCTTATCCTTACCCTTATCCTTAACTTTAGCTTAGAAGAAAAAATCAATAAAATTATCTCTAATTATAACATTCAATATTTCGATAAAAATGTAGGCTTATATTATAACCATATAGGTAACGCATCTATTTCTAATTCCATGTTTACCCTATTAACTCATTACAATCTATCAGTAATAGAACAACGAAATGAACAAATTTTAACTTACTATTTAAAATCATTAAATTTATGCACGCACCAAGGAACTTCCAGTAACTACAATCATTTAGTTTCCTATTGTCAAAATTCATTGAATTTAATGAATTACCGTATAAATAAGATAAAAGGAAAAATCGAAACAATAAACCATTTAACAGGACACTCCTTACAAACTGTTGCGCGCTCTAAAAGAGGTATATTTGATGGAATATCTTATAGTATTAATTGGCTTTTTGGCATTCCTGATGCAGGTGACGCAAAATATTACGAAGATTCAATAAATTCATTAATTCACGATAATCGACAAGTTCAAACATTAATGAAACAACAAATAGGCATTGTATCTAATACCATTTCAAATTTTAATGCTTCCATACAATCATTAAGAGTCAATGAAAACAACCTGAATGCAAATATTGAAAAATTTAATAAATTCGCTAATCAAACTATAACAGGTTTGAACGTTATACGACTAGAGCAAGTCGTTACTGAACAAATAAATTTATTGATGCTATTAACTATTGGTCTTGACGAAGATCTTGATTTATTTATTAATGCAATAACCTTAGCAAAGCATAATATTCTTCATCCACATGTTATTACTCCCGTAGATTTATTAAAAGAATTAAATCAGATAGTTCTACCCGAAGGTCAACGTCTACCTTTCCCCACCTCTTATTCAAATATTCATAAATATTTCGAAGTAAATAAATTAAACGTAGTATGTACACACAAAATTATTATTTTTGCTATAAAAATACCTATAGTAGAAGAATCGCAGTATAACTTATATAATTTATTACCCCTTCCAATATCACACAATTTGTCAAGTTTGTACTCCTATATTGAACCTTCCTCTCCTTATCTTCTAATTAGTCCAACAAGAATACACTATGCACAGTTACAAAACCTGGAAGGATGCACCTTAGTATCATCAGTTGAATATATCTGCTACCGCACACCAATCGTACGAACTATGGAAAACCTCTTTGTGAAACGTTACTTCTAACATCATCCAGTCAGCAGATACCAAAATCCTGCATAACGAAAACAATGTAAGCTGAAATGGAAGTATGGCACCCATTACCGAACAACCAATGGATATTCATCACCACTGACGTGATTAGACTAACTATTTCTTGTCCAAACTCACCAATAGATGACATCAACGTTAAGAACGCTGGTATTCTACAATTACAAAATGGTTGTAAGGGATACACTGCTAGTATCGTTTTAGAAGCTACACATACAATCGCTGCAGAGTTAGTCCATCAATCTAGCAATTTGAACATAATCGAAGACGATTGTTGTATCGTCAAGCCTGAAAATTTGTCTATTCATCCTATAGAATTGCTACCAATAAAAGTGACAAATATTAAGGTAGAAGATCTGCGATGGGCAAGTCATGAACTAAATCAACTAAATCAAGTGTTAGATGAGAAATTGAAAAGCGAACAACACTACCATTCGTCACCTTGGTATTCCAACATTCTCTCCATAATAGGATCCATAATTGGAATATTAGTGATCTACAAACTCCTTCAATGGATAGGTTTATTTCATTTTATCAAACAACTATTGTGTTGTAAACCTATCCGTTCATCTGACAATTGTTGCACAAGGATATTCAACACAAATATTAGTGGCGTACCGGTCACTCGACAACAACTTAATCAAATAATAGAGAACGAAGAAGCCTTACACGGTATGGAAATGAACTCTACAGTGATCCCTATGGTCTTATCCCCAACTTCACGAAGATCGCTGTCACGAGGTCCCTCAATTGACATGAATTAAATTAACAGCATTAATTAGGAAACACATTTGTGCTCATTCAATCCATTCGCCAATCTTAAGGAGGGAGGTGTCATATGCATGTAAAATCATTGTCATATGCATGTAAAATCATTGTCATATACATTATTATATATTTATGTTATTGTTATATATTCTTAAACACTTATTTAAACCGTTACACATCTGTTAATTTCTTCATTATTTGTTACTTAAGCTAATAGACAATATCACTGTTTTCCTTAATAGAATTGTATTTACCATTTACTCAAGTTATCAATGACAAACTTGTGTTGTACTAATTGATAACACTATTCAAGTACAGATTGTTTAACTCATATTTACCCTTCTGATAATATTAATGTTGCTTATTGTGTATTTATACAAGATTGTCATAATGAACTAAAACAAACCGTATATTTCATATAAATAGTTCCAAAATTGTGTTCAATAGTTAGTATTAGACATTTAGAATTACAATAAAGTCGCAGTTAAGAAAGTGTATTTTACTTACTTGAAAAAGAACCCAACAATATATGTACATAACTTTAATTAAATACGGTTTACTTATTATTATATTACAAGTATATTGTTTCAAAGGTTCTAACAACAATTACTATTTAATTGAGTAATTTAGGTCTAGTCATTAAATTTACAATTAGACCTTAACAAGTTCTTCCAAGAATACTAGTCTATGCAGAGTATATTGATTTATGTATGTAGTCTGTTGCCGAATGTTAATTATGAATATGAAAATATAAGATATTATTAATTTTCAAGAGCCATCATTTTTTGTCTATAGAAAGCTAGTGATAAAGCATTTAACTTTTTTCTTGATAACTTTTTTCTTTTCTGATAGCACATACCACCTATGACCGTTGAATAACCATAAGCTTCCAAAATAATAAATTACTAGCCCAAGATGTACATAAATTGAGAATCGAGATATTGAATGAAGAAAAGTGCTTAAACAATGGAATACCGTATATGCAAAGAAAGAGATGACAAAAAACCCGTGAGTACAACGTATATATCAAGAAATGCACTTTTCATTGCAAAAATAGATTATATATTGTAAGCAAGTTAATAAGATTGATCAGAATAGGTATGGAGCACTTGAAAACTGTAGTATAAATTAAAATGAGTTTCCCAACCACCAGAGAAATATGACAGGGAGGTCGATTGACACTGATTTTGTTTAATATCTCCATACAGAAGACATTGAAGAGCAGCAGTAAGACCTAAATAATAGTTGTGCTATAACTACATAATATTAATTTCTAGAAGATAATGGAAAGGAAAAGAATACTACTGTGGGCAAAAAATAGTAAGACTTTTTAATTTAAATTTCGCGCGAAAACCCATTCGTCGAAATATTTGTTTCTAGGTTGGTGTGGCTGTCAGTGATATCTGTGCCAAATGTCACATCAAAATAATCATTAGTGTTTAGTATACGCTTGTCTTTCTGAAGTACAAAAAGTGCATTCGGCGATATTTACAATGAGTGAAATTATTCAACAAAGAAGTTCCATTAAATTTTGTGTACGGAATCAAATTTCTGGTGCCGAAACGTTCAGAATGTTGCAAAAGGCCTTCGGTGATAATTGTTTGTCGCGAGCAAGTGTTTTTGATTGGTACAAATTATTCAAAGTGGGTCGAGAACGCGATGATGATGAACCACGTCCAGGACGGCCATCAACATCAACTGATGATCAACACGTCAATAGAATCAAGGAATTGGTGCTTGAGAATCGACGATTAACAGTCAGAGACCTTACTGGCATCGTTAGAATATCGGTATTGGGGCCAGGGGGGATTACTTTGAGGGGGACAAAATAGATTTGGAAAAATAAATTAAGAATTTAAAAATTATGAACAAAGTCTTACTATTTTTTGCCCACCGTAGTATATACAGAAACTCGAAAGCACAAACTATTAAAATCAAGTTGAAGGCCAATGAAGCAAAAATAAAATCATTAACCCATTTCGATCCGTTGTCTCTATTTGAGGACAAGTCATTAACTTAGGATCAGAATTGCAGGTGTCTATAATATCTAATCAATTGGTAAGTATTCTACTTTCACACTAGATGTCATATACTATTAATGTGCAAAATTACTAAGCACTCTAGCTCTTGCAAATTATGTTTATTAATATTTTCACTGTCTTTCTGAAGATCAGCATCAATCAGGTGGAATAAGAACAATTTACATAGAACATTTACTACTCGTGAATATGTTGTTTAGAGCTACGGTTGAGGATTACTATTTCGTTCCATAAAACACTTTACTGAATATTAGTTGGAAAAAGTTCATGAACGAAATATATATATATATATATATATAAGTAATATTAGATTCTCGGGCTCTCTGCGACGTTGAACAGAAGTTCTCGAAAGAATCGGCATCTCGACGTTTCGATGACATCTCAATCATCTTCTTCAGGAAGTTGTTTCGTAGTGAAGCGTCAACTTGAAACTCCTGAAGAAGATGACTGAGATGTCATCGAAACGTCGAGATGCCGATTCTTTCGAGAACTTCTGTCCAACATCGCGGAGAGACCGAGAATCTAATATTACTCATACTTACAACCGCGAGAACCTTCGTTCGAATATATATAAAGTGATTGCAAACTAATGTCCTGAGGATGTATGACATTTTTGTAAGACGAGGACAATAGAGTGTTGACACAATAATTAAAGTATATGCATACTAGTTTTCTGAACGAATATGTGACATGTTACATCTTTGTCTAACACATTAAGTATAGCCACAATATATCGGAAAATAAGTTCGCTTTCTAACATATTGAAAGTACTATTACCTCTAAATGTGCCCAAATAAAAAGCAATGACAATTGTTGCCTGCGCAATTCGTATCATTTGTTTGCGATTGTAACAGTAATCAATTACGAAAAAATAAATCTAATTCTAAATGTAAAGCGCTGGTTACCTGTCCTATAATAAAAGTTAATGTTCCTCAATCATCGTTGTTTGCAAATTACGAAAGGTTAATGGAAGGTGTGGATTTGCATGATCAAGGAGTAAATAGCTACGGAATAAGTATTTTTGTAAAAAAATAGTGGTCACCTCTCTTTATCCACGTGATAAACATGTGTCTCGTAAATGTGTGGCAATCGAGGATAATAGTTTGTTCTAACGTTTACGAGAAGCATAACAAGGCATTATTCGAGATGCTATGACAAATCAATCATGGCGTTATGTCTAGAACGTAGCTGTGTGTTAAATTTTATTCCTAATGTTCATATTGATAACTAAGTAGAATGAATATTCTCATAGACACATAATTTTCTAATTGTTCCTATACGAGGATAGTTTGACAAGTAGTGAGAATGACACATAGGTGGCGCTCTAATTGGTAAAACAAATGCACTGTAATTTAGGTTGCATATTTATATGTTTACATTCCGATATTTAGATAAATCGATTGATTAGTTTATTTTTGACAGCTGATTGAAAAAGAAGCAACACGTCGTTTTGTTAAAATGGGAAAAGCAGAGTATCGTGCGGTGATTAAATACTTCGTAATTAAGGGTATGAAAGCTACCGAAATAAAAGATGAGTTACGGGAAACATTAGGTGAATCTGATCCATCATCCGCCACAATAAGTAGATGGGTAAATGAACTTAAACGTGGTAGAACAAGCTGTGTTGATGAAGCGCGCTCTGGAGCACCTAAAATCCAGACTTCTAAGGAAATGATTATAAAAATCCATAATATTATTACGTAAGATCGACGATTCAAAGTGAGAGAGATAGCAGACATGGTAAACATTTCAACAGAACTCGTACACCACATTTTAACGAAAGAATTGGGCCTTTCCAAGCTTTCGGCAAGATGGGTGCCGCGATTGCTTACGACTGATTAAAAGTTCACTCGTTTGCGCATTTCCGATGAGTGTTTGGGCCTTTATAAGCTGAATCCGGTTGATTTTTGTAGACGATTTGTTACTTGCGATGAAACTTGGATACACTACAGTACACCCGAAAGTAAACAACAGTCGAAACAATAGTTAGAACGTGGTTCTGCACCTCCAAAGAAAGCGAAAACCACTTTATCGGCAAACGAGGTGATGGCATCAATTTTTTGGGATTCGAAGGGCATTCTGCTCATTATCTTCAGAAAGATGCCATAATAAACGGACAATATTATGCAGAACTTCTACAAAAATTAAATGTTGAGATTCGTGCTAAATGGCCAGGAATGGCAAAGAAAAAGATTCTGTTTCACCAAGACAACGCTCCCTGGCATATCAGCACAGTTACGATGTCCAAAATCCACGAGTTACATTTCCAATTAGTACCGCATGCGCCTTCTTCGCCGGATCTAGCCCCTTCTGAGTTTCACCTTTTTTCCAAAATTAAAAACGGCACTAGGTGGAAAGAAATTTTCGTCTAACGATGAGCTTATCATCTTCGTAAATGAGTATTTTGCAAGCCTTCCGGAATCCCATTTTAGAGATGGCATAAGGGCATTGGAGCACCGTTGGAATAAATGTATTGCTCTTTTAGGAGAATATATTGAAAAATAAAAATTATTTTGTATTTAAAAAATTCGTTTTTCTTTTCCATTCTCACTACTTGTTAAACTACCTTCGTATGAGGACGCCTATTTTTATTATACAAATATATTTCAGAATTAAATTATAAGAAAATAGAATATTTATTATTATTAGCTTAAAATTGACTCATAGCAATAGATTTTGTTAAAATATTTCGAAAAAAATTACTGTGTGTCTAAATGGATTAATGACGAAGTTAAGAAGAATGCTTGGTTAAAATTTTGGCATAGAGGACAAATATTACGATGAAGTACACTTTAGCTATCAAAATTCCTAAATACAACAACGTGTTTTGACTAGTAGCAGAGCTTACCTTTCATTATTTAACGTATTCAATTTTAAATCGGTCTTGAAGACAATAAATGTTGTCCAAAACTATAGTAAGATCTATAGTAGGATATGAAATCGATATGTAAACAATATATATCCAAAAGCACTGCTGTTTAAGCGGAAGCAACATTTGACACGGGAAGATGAATCATGAAATTCAGTATAATTTCGAACTGAAACAGATATACAAGCAACTACCATCCACCATCGCTGGTAGAGAAGGGTTGATAAGGTAAGCACTGCAAATATTAGGAAGAGATCAGAGTACATGAAGAATAGATGCAAAACTATCAAATCTTGAAAATAGAAAGGCGAGAGTGGGTGTCCGGTGATCTAAACCAGATAAACTGGTCCAGCAATTTGAGTATTGGGTATAGTTACAACCACTGTAGAGAACGTACAGAATATAAAATAACCTACATAGCCCAGTTGCTCAATTTTAAGCTGGCAGATAATTCTTAAAAGACAATTCTCGAGTAAACACTCAAATACATTTCGCGATAACTTTATTATTGTGAGGAGATTAGAGTAAGTATAGAAGCAAGTAAGTTCTGGTTAGTTGCATACCATAAATATTGGAATTAGAATAAGGTACAGAAATGTTTAATTTTAGCTTGTTATGGTGAATTATTTTGAAATTAATAACAATTCACTATGTCCCGTATGTATCAGGAAAAGGAATTTAGTAAACCGTGAGGAGTAAGAAGTCTATTATAACCAGGACCTTTCAGTAAAGACTAGGACTACATTTCTGCGATGAGCTACAAAAAACAAAAGTTTCGCGAGATGGACGGTGAAATTGTAAACTGCAATGCGGTGGTCTGGATGTTTCAATGCTAGCTGACGAGGTCATCAATAATGAAATAGTAACTATTACACAGATCAACACTTCATTATTTGCAACTCTAAAATTTTTGAAATATCTGTTACGTTAGCTTCGCCATGATATCGCTCGTCCACACATGATTATTAATATGATATAATTTCTGAACATGAAAAACTTGAAGCATGTTGTATGATCGTGATATAGCTGCATGCGAGGTTGTTTAACATTAAAAAATAAATAAAATAATCATACTTTATTGAAAATCCTCCATAATATTAGTAAAGTTTGTCTAATTAACGAAGAATGGTAATTTTATCGGCTACAAGGAACGCACGAAAAATATTCTCCTAATATTGAGAATTTATTGATACAAATATCAAAAAAGTATTGTGCTGTTTTCAAATTATAGTTACTTAAATTGAACACCTCTGATAATCGGAGAATATAAATTTCGGATTTTTTGCCAATGATATATGATGATAATGTTTGACAAAAATCTCTAAATACGTACATAAATGCACCGTAGGTGTACTTGTTTGAAAGTTTATATTTGAATACTGAAATGCTAAAGTGCTTATTCTTTAAATTAAAATTGTCAATTGTCAGTGCAATGTAACACATATATAAAAACATGCCCAAACGTCGGGACGATTAACAAAATTTTATATTCATATATTTTAAATAACTTGTTGAAAATAATTAGTAATTTTAAGTACCTAAATTAAATAAGTAAATTTAAATATTTAGAAAGTGGTCTTCATTCATTTTGAAATTTGAAAAATCATTCATTGAAATGTAGTGCAATAATTGTAAATATTTTTAACATATGCTTTACGTACATATGCAAACAATTTGTACACTCATTAACAACATTTTATTATAATTATATTTAATGAATGCAACTGACAAAAAAATAAAAGCAATAATATTTCAATATCCAAATTAATGTATATTACAAATTTAATAATAAATATATGAATTATTAAAAATTTTATTTTTCCTTTACAAATCACATATAGTTGAATTTAATGGTTGATTAACTTAATCACTAAGGTTGATATATAACCCCTTTCCACATTAACTTTCATAATTCTGTATACGCATTTTTACAACCAAGTTGCCATCATCAGCATCAACTTAGTTGTCGAAATGCGTATACAGAATTACGAAAGTTAATGTGGAAAGAGGTTATATATTAACCTTAGTGATTAAACCACATATACTCATTTACTAGTTATTTTAATTTGACTGGTTAGCCTACATTTGCAAGTTTTATTGATTGCACGATTTCTAAACAATATGTATTCACGAGCTCTGTTATTTACAGACAGAGATCCATAATTATCACCTACTTGAAATACTACCTACTAAGAGAATTAGTTGCCTCTGAAAAAATTACTAAATTTAATAAGAAACGTTTCTGGTGCGTCATTTTTTACAATTTCAGGCGTGGATCAAGCAGGCAAGAGGGTTTCCACAATATAGAGAAGATAATAGTGACTCATGTTCATTACATACAGTAACACTGATATAATGAATCGTTTTATCTATCTATCTCCGAAAGATCATCTTCATACAGGACGTCCAATAAACAGAAAATGAATAGAAACATTTCGATTGTACGCAACAGTTTTGTATATGCCTTGTATGAAAACTATGGGATCAGCTTATAATTGAAGCAAAGCGATTCTAATACTTAGTCATTTTAAATACATTATTTTGAAAAACAGCTGTTAATTATTTAGGCCTTCTAAAATAAGTTTCCCGAAATAGAAATTATTCATTAAAAAACTAGCAATGGTTCTAATTTTTCGGTATCATTAGGTTTGTTAATCTGAGAAGATTAATACAGTCAATTGTAAAGTGGTACTCTATGTTGTAACTGTACAGACATTAAAAAAATTCAAGAGTACTGACAAAAAAGAAAGCATACTCCTTTATGATAATGTTCGCCTATACAAAGGGTACTAGGAAAGTTTTGCAATATGACGCAACAATAAATCGTAGGAAGCTGCTTGTTGCTGCATGTTGATACATGTTCATACGTGCATAGTAGCTGCCGCGTCATGTCGATGGACTCAGTTATTCATTAGCAGTGAGAGTGTAAAGTGCTTGCGATGGCATCGTAGTCAGGAAATCAGACAAGGGCAGTTTTGCGTTATAATTTCGTGCGTGGTTTAAACATAGACCAGTGCTTCGAAGAAATGACTCTTGCACTAGGTGATGTTTGTCTACATCGCACAACGATATTCAGGTGGTATAGAGAATTCCAAAGGGGAAATTTAACTGTAGAGGATGCTAAGAGACCGGGGAGGCCACGAACATCAGTTACGGAGGAAAACGTTACTACTGTGAGGAAAATGCTTGGCGAGGACAGGCGAGTGACCTACCAACAGAAAGAGGGTACTTCAGGCCTAAGTGCACCAGCAATTCTTTCGATTCTGCATGATCATTTCCACGTGAAGAAACTTTGTTCTCTCTGGGTGTCGCATCGACTGACTGAAGAGTAGATGACACGACGTGTGACTTGGTGCCGAGAGATGCTAAAAAAGTTTAATAAGGGACAATCTCGGTATGTGAACAATATCGTAACAGGTGATGAGACTTGGTTGTACTATTACGATATGCCGATCAAAGCTCAAAACAAAGTTTGGGTCTTTGATGATAACTACGGGTCCTCACACCCGTAGTTGTCAGAAAATCCCGATCTGTAAAGAAAAATTTTTCAAATCGAGTGGAATTGCGGAACGCGTCGTTTTGGACACACAGAAGACAGTCACGGCTAAGTGGTATACTGAACAGTGCCTGCCTAAAGTCAATGGATCTATGAACAACCTGCGGCCAAAGTCAAAAATGGACACCTGGTTCCTCCATCACGATAATGCTCCAGCTCACCGTGCCAAAGCCTGCACCGACAGGATTGAAACTTCTCGAGCACCCTCCCTACAGTCCAGATCTTGCTCCCTGCGACTTTGCACTGTTCCCGCATGTGAAAATGAAGCTAAAAGGGAGGCGGTTTTCCAGCGATGAGGACCTTCTGCGGGCTTGGGACAACGAATGTGCTTTACTCCCTAGTGAAACTTGACAGAACTGGTTTAAAAATTGGTTTCGGAGGATGGAGAGGTGTATTAAATTATGAAAATACATTCAATTGGAGGGTGACCTATGATATAGTTCTTGCCTAACACCGAATGATTTCTTTCTACTATCATGTAACAAAAATAAATTGGAAAAAATGTGTTTCACATCGAATAATTGCAGTTGTCAATGCTCTAAAAAGAGACAAGTGAAAGATATGGAAAAAAATCTTTTACAAGTGACCGCTTCGTAGTCGTAATGGAGAATATTTTGAGAAAGTGCAATAAAATTTCCCAATTTTTATTTTGCTATATTAAATTCAACAGAGAACAGCACTTTACCAAATTTAGCTTAAGGTATAATTATTACCTTCTTTTACAATATATTAACATATTAAATCATAATTACTTAAAGTTGAAAGACACATTTATTGTAGAAAAAATCGAGCAATAGCATTGCTGCTTTAAACAAATGAAGTATTCCTTAAAACTCGTATAATTGAATAACTTCTCTATTAACGTTATCGTGACTACAAACAAGAAAATACACTTCCGGTGCAATCAAAAATTAACACTTCAATCGGATATTATATTTGTCCTAATTTATATTTAATAAGCGTTCTTTGGCAACCCCTGTGCTTAGGGTTAGATCTTACCGTTGCTCGGGGGCTCACGTCTTTCGAAGGGTCGATATGTCGTATTATGCCGTACCAGTGTACAGTCGATCGATTCGCCATTGAAGTATAAATCCATAAAATATCTAACTGTCATGTCAAGGGCTTATATTAATAATAATTCATCTGCAATGTCAAAAACTATTCTAGGGTTTTAAGAATGTAATCGATTTGACGAAACCAATGTATTAAATTGCAAATATGTACGATAAGCAATGATAAAAAGGAAACTAATCTCCGGGATTTTATATTTTCCCGTTGTCGAAAATTCAGTTGAAGTTAATTTGCAAGCATTAATACTAATTTGATATATTAGAGTCAAACACTCTCATAAAATTTAATTTAATTTTACAATAGTTTTCTAATGATAATTTTTAAATAATGCAGTTAGTTTTCTTTGCATACCTGGAGTTATGTGAAATTAACCACAAAAATTCTAAGCAGTTCAAGTATCTACTTCATATAATGAAATTGTATCCGATTACGTCCGGCTTTTATCTTAGGCTTCGTCATATACAAATTAATTCTTATATATGAGAGTCGTTATTTCGCTTGTCGGAATTTGTGCATTAAATTTAATGCAATAATATATCATGTAAATAAAAACTAAGCAACGATTATATAAAAAAAGAAAGGCAATTAAATACACATGCATATAAGGTACGTATGTAATTCAACTACACCAGCCTAGTTTTCTAATTTTCGTATTAAACGGTTCTCGGTGTAGTTGTCCTCAAATAGATAATTGATATAAATTAGCGCAGGATTAAAGCGAAACAAAGAAAAACACATGCATATATCTTCATCATAACTTCTTGTATACATTTCGCGTTGTTCGTCGCGCTGAAAATTTATTTAGAAAGTTTAATCTTGTATGAAAAATATTGAAAATAATGATTACGATGGTGGCACACTTTTCCTTCATTTCTTGCTACACTATTACAATTACAGTGTTATTGTTAACTTCTGAATTAACAGGTTTGTTTGGATTTGCATTAAATAAAACTAATCCGTTATTCTATTTAATCCGTTATAAAAATAAATAAATAATGAAAGATAATTGCTAACTATTACTTTTATTTATATGCTTCTACAAATGTTCATTAAAGATGTTCCGTGATATAACGGTGAAAATTAGTAGAAAAATAAATACAAACATGCGGTTTTAATTTTTTGAAAAATTTGTGGAAAATATAATTAATTATATTTATATAGGTGATTTTGATGGAGCCTGTGGTTGATTAACTTAATCACTAAAGGTAAAGACACAGTGTGCGTCTTGGCTTTCAGCGGTACGGACCGTGTGCGGAATTAGTTTTTTCTTACGGGTATTTCTTGCCGTAGTTTTCCAGGTGCGACACTGCTTATTTATCTGCTAATGATGACAACTTAGTTGTCGAAATACGTATACAGAATTACGAAAATTAATGTGGAAAGGGATTATATATCAACCTTTAGTGATATTTATATACATACGCATCTATAATTTCGCATTCATTTTGTATTCTTGGTATAAGGTTGCTCTTTAATGTTTACTTTTTGAAGAGGAACTATGTATGTACATATTTTTTATTCGCGCGTGACAATTATATTTGCTTGCTCGCCATTAAAGAATCATAATTAATAAGAAATATTAATTATAAAATATAGAAATAAAAATATATTAAAACATATACAGCAGTCTTTCCAGATGTTGCGTAGTGTAGTATAGAGATTTATTGATAAATGCTTGAATGAATTAATATTTTTTTGTAAGTCTGAAATATGGTTGATTAAATTGTTTATAACTTGTGTTATGTAGTGACTGTCAATAATAAAATTCCAAGTTATTATAGGCACAAACTATGATAGATGAATAGATCAGTACATGATAAATTGTTTAAATAGTGATTGATAGCTCGAGGTTGAACCGTGCAGACGAATATTAGCTATTTTCAATTTGTTCGGATAGTTGGACCTGACTTATATTCCTTGCCAAGATATTATAAAAAGAAAGCTGTCTACAGACAATAATTAGTAGGTGGACAGGAAAAAGGTGGTAAAGTAAATCATAACAGTCAATCCCTTTGCTAAGTAAACTAAATCAAAACTTTTTGTCAATGCCTTTCTTCTTCTTGAAATAATTATAATATGTCATATGCAAATACAGTAAGGTATGTACCTAGATGCTGATGATGATGGTATAAGATAGCTTGACTTTGAGGTCAATACTTCGAACTATCTACGGGGTGAGCAATAACACTTTTTAGGAATACTTAGATTAGCGTCAATATAAAAATGGCTGACTCTGTACTTTTGAAATTTGTCATTGTCTAATTACTTGAAATATTCATTTAAAATATGAACACGAAAATGTCACTAATGTACAAAGATAGAACATTCCAATCAGGAGATTTATTCATTTAAAATATGAACACGAAAATATCACTAATGTACGAAGATAGTACATTCCAATCAGGAGATTTGTATGCTATCAACTACTGACAGATCAAGTTGCTCACTCACGGTGAATACATAATAAATTATAAAGGTATAAACGGGTTTTACAAACGATTTATTAAAATGGCAAAGACTCTAAGGTTGCCAGTAAAGTACATCGTAAAGCATCGAAATTATATAGTGATTAAAGTACTAATGAATATTGATATATAAGAAATAGGGACCTATCCAAAGACTTAGATTTATATTAAAACACGAAGAAAAATTTCGTGTTAACACCAATCTAGCTTCTCGATTAACGTGAAATAGAGAAATGGCTCAAGAGGATCAAATATTTTAAACTAATATTAGAGAGTTCGAAAGTATAATAAGTAGTAAAGTAATGTTGTGAAAACTTAGAAAAACCTATGTAAATGTCAACAAATAAAACAAATAGCATTAATTTCAAGATTTTATGAATATTATGTGATAATATAGCTCGTTAATGTGAAGTCTTAGATTGGCTATAATAATAATAAATAATTTTCAATGTAACATTTACGTCGAAAACTAACCTTTCTTATTTTTTAAAAGATTGGTGTCATAATAACAGTAAACGTTTCCGATAAGTGTAACCATTTTTAATTTAATTTGAACAAAATATTTTTCTTTTGCGCGGATTCGATCTTGTTAATATATGTGACAGAAATATGGAAACCAAACTTCGGCACGATATTCGATGACTGGCGTACTCAAGGGATTACGTAAATTAAGAATAGACAAAAGATCAGTAAGGTAGGCCACATAGGTGGTTTTAGTCACTATCGAATCAATGTCATTAATAAAGGTGAATTCACATTGGATATTGTGTTCAAGTACTTCAGCGCAGTCTATCCTTTTATTGGAAAAGAGGTTTAAGTACATTATTTGTTATTTTACTATCATAAAATCGTGTCTAAATTTCTTTGCAATAGCTCATATCTGATTTTAAAATAAATTTTAAGGTGACTAGCATAGCTCTGATACCTCTTAGAGCTCACAGTTAGTCTATGAGTACGGGAACTAGAGCTACTGAGGCACCTAAGCAAACTAATGTATAAGGCAATATGTAAAAAGATATGTGACAGCAGGAACGCCTTAGGAAAGCCAGGCGCAACCCCCCCGTATTCAGCTTTACCCAATTAAATGAGACTCGAATGAACTGTTTTTTCCCTTGCTACTTCTGGGACCAGTATAAAAATGTTACATAGCAAATACATAAGGCTATGAAGGTCAAAACCGTAAAAAAATAGATTTAATGTCAGATGGTGAGATTAGACTGGTTGAGACATATAGAATTTTCAAAATTAAAATGTAAAGGTTGGCGAAATAGGGCTGAAATTACATAGAGGCCAAAAAGAGTTATACTTAAGGCCAACTGCAACAGCCATAAGCAAAGAAATCAAGCAACTCGAGTAAAAAAAAACACGAGAAACACAATAAATCTGGAAAAGTAACAGTGGAATATGCTTCATGGCCACCTCGAGTAACCTATCTCCATGTCTATAGGTTTAATATTTACAGAATCTCAAGCAGTAATGTAGATCATTAATGTACAAGAAACGGCACAGATGCTAGACGTTTACATCAAGGGGCTCTTAAATTTTCCATTAGTTAATTACTTCTATAAAGAGTCTTTGGCTTGCTATTAGCACCACTAAGTTTGTGTACAATATCGCAGGGCTTATTGGTGACCGAGAAAGCTAGAATTACTAGAAACACATAATTTGAGAAAATTTCAATGCTTTTAGATTTTGAATTGTAGTTCATTATTACGATAATGTTATCAAATGAATGCAATATAGAACATATACAAACAATTTTATTTATATATGTATGTGTGCTTAAATTTTATGCGCATATATTGCGTTGTGTCGTATTAAAGCATTCTAAACAAAGGAAAGGTGAACTAGCATAATCTCCACAATATATCATAACTTGCATGCCCAGATGAGATTTGGGTTCATTATCATTTGCCTGAAACGAAACAACAATCTAAACAGAGGCGGCATGATTCTTTTTCCCCAGGTAAGTATGTAGTCTCACACAAGTGTTGTGTGTAGCAAAAATGAACAATTTAAGCTTCAATTTATTGTCGCACTCACTTTATTCACCAGATTTACGTCTAAAAAAAATCTTATAAATCAGAAAGTTTTCATCAGACAACGATGTTAAAGCTGTGGATGTTTATTTTAACGAAGTTGCAAGTTCTGAATTTTATCAAGGCATAAAGGCTTTGGATCATCGTATATTGAAAAATAAAAAAATTTAAATCACTTTATTTTTATTCTGCGGGCTTTTCAGCCCAGATACGTATATATAATTGTTTTATATACTGGTCTTCATTTATATTGCACTATATAAATAGTATTTAGCACTGAAGCGTACTTAAATTAAATACATTAAAAGGAAAAAAATTTTGTTTCTAAATAACTTTATATATATATGTATATATATATATATGAAGTGCAGAAATGCATTTTACTTTGTATTTACATTTTAGTAGAAATCTTTTGCTTTGTATAATACAAAATATCAAATATATATTAATTACCGTAAATAACTCACCCACATCCCTACTTTTGAAATACGAAATCTCCTGGCTTGCCTGTAACAATCGACCTTATATCTAACCAATCCTACGATTCTCAGAAGGGAGGAAATAGTTATTGAAAACCAGAACACCACCGTCGGCACGCCTCCATGTAAGTATAAGAAATTTCTATACGATTCTACACTTGCGTTTTGTAGCAAAATTCTGGCTCAAACAGGCCACTTGCTACCTTGTGCAAACACTTTAACACAAACATCTGCGATGTGTTGTTTGTGACAAAAGCGTTTATTTAAGATAATTTATTCGTGTTTGTATTTCGATATAATTTTACTTTATGCAGGACGTTGAAATAAATAGTCTCAAGAAAGTGTAATAATATGTATGCCATTTAATAAAGTGATAAATCCTAATGGATACACTTTTCAACACCTTTACCAATAAACAATCATATACTTATATATATATATGTGTATATATATATATATATATATATATATATATATATATATATATACTCCATTTTTCACCAGTCTCGTTCATGTTATATATTTTTAATATTCGTGTAAAACAGTTAACAAATTACATAATTGAGAAAAAGTACTTCTTAAGTTGGTAATATTTATTACAGATTCTGAGATGTATACGACCAGTGCTTGTATTTATATACATTTCTACTACCAATTTTGTACTTGAACTTTATAAGGCAGTATAACTGAATTGAATTACAACGTCCTCAAAAGTACAACAAATAAAGCTCCCGTATTTTGGACACACCCTTCATAGATCGATAGACTTTAATCCGACATGCTGGTCACACGGGAGACGTATCCGAGACTCGTGCCAGTTCAATGGTTCTAATCTCCAAAATCCCACTTGAAATCATTTTGTACATGGTAGTAAATGTTCCATCATACGGTAAGGTTACACAAGACCTTATCGATTGCGCTTCTCTGCGTGTTGTTTCTAATTGTTGCGGAAATGGGAAAATAAGTGAAACGTATAACTGTAAGGGATACAATCTGAGTAAGGAATCCATGTCGGCTTGTTAAGAGCGGGATTTCAAAGGAATAAAAATGAGGGTGCAAAGTTTTGGAGATGATTGGGATGAGTCAGAGCGTTATCGGTGTTAAAAAAGGTATCGCAAAAATGAACAAGCCAAGCGTAACGGTGCTTTGATGTCCTTTTATTTTTTCTTTTTTTTTGAACGGATGAGTTATAGTAAGAAACTTTTTATTGAAGCTAAAGGAAAGTTTTTCTTTTCTTAATTTTATCGAAATATTTACATTGTTTTATTAAAATATGGATACTAGTAATTATGAAAGAAGGTTAATTTTTAACGGAATAGAAATATCTAAACAGATGAATATTTCATAGTTTCGTACAATATTAAATTGGGATAATAATAGAGAAAAATTTCATTACCCAAATTTCATTTTGTAAAGTGAGCTACAAAAGCAGTCCAGCCAAATTATTTAATTTTTAACTAGTTTATAAACACTTTTGAAACGCGTAAATTTTTATTAGAAAAACAGTTGGTTTTTAGGTTTATATAATTTAAAATAAAACAAGGAATCAAATGATGCACCTTTTGATTACTATTTTTATTGCCGCAACAGTTTTTTTAGTTTTAAAATTATAACCAATAACGTAGTGAATTAAATTTTGAAACAATCAAGACAGGACTTAAAATATTTTTGAATATTTTGAAGCATTTTTCGAGTACTTTAACTGGATTTGTCTGAAATTGTTGTTGTTATTCAAGTAAAGAATATTGTTGAATTAATAGAAATAATCAAGAACCATAATCGATATCTTAAAAGCCACTTAATATTTTACTTCTGGCTTTCCAATACCAGTAACCCTTGGTATATTAACAGTTTTTATATGAAAGTTTATTCAGATCTTAAGATTTAATATTTGATTCTTATGGAAAGTCAAGTAAAATAAAAGAAAGTAAAACTTATACAAGTCAACGAAATTTATACAATTCTTCTATATGTCTCTAAAAATTGGTTATAAAATTTATGTTTTTTTTTCGTCAGCTTCATTTGGTCAGCATCTGATATTCATGTGTATTTCTATTGTGTTTGTTATATCTAGCTACATTATATATTTAATTAAATTATATATTTACATATAATTACCTATTTGTTGGGTTGTAATTTTGATGAAGCCTGTGGTTGATTTACTTGATCACTGAAGGTTGATATATAACTCCTTGCTACATTATCTTTCGTATTCTGTATAAGTATTTCGACAACTAAGTTGTCATCATTAGCAGATAATTAAAACTGTCGCACCTGGAAAACTACGTCGAAAAATGTCTTAATTAAAACACTGAATCCATCTTTAATTGAAAACTTATATATTTAAAACTTCGGAAAGTTACATAAAATCTTTTCTCCTGAGGTCATGTCTCTCTTAGTAGGTGCGATGCGGAACGATCGAGAGACAGCGAGTTGTTTATGTATAATAATAAATTAGTTATTCATTTTACGAGATAAGTGTGTGCACTGTACTTCGCTGGGATAGTTTCATTTCTGTTCGAAAAATGAAAGAATTGTTTCTTTTCACTACAATAACGTAATTCATTCTTGCACTCGCAACAACTGCGAAAATCTATTCACTTAAAAGTGTTGCTAATATATAAAAGGTTGAAGTTTAAAAAGTTCAAGATTAAAAGCGAAATATCTCTAATTAGCTTTTTAAAGTACAAAGCAAGATACTTGAACGAAAATCCTACAGGTGGAGTTTTGGTACCGTGTATAGTCAGTCGGTGCTACAAACAGATTCATAGCTTTATGTTACCATAATTTGCATAAAATGATTTCGTAAAAATTAAATTTTCATATAGCATGCACTATATAGTAGTGCTTTTATTAATTTCTAATCTGTCAAGAACTGTGTATCATTAAATCCTCAATGGAAAAGTTTAGAAAAATATTTGGCATGATTTGTACCAAGGAATTTTGTTTGTGTCTTATATGTTGTAATTGCAATATACAATATTTACTGTCATATTCTTTTGACCATATTACTATTTTTTACCTAAACAGATTTAAGATTATAGCAATTATGTTCTATGAGACCCATATAATTCGTAATTTTAATATTAAACTAAATTAACTTCTCTTGGCCACAAGTAACACATAAAGGACTTAATAATATATTCGTCTCTTTTCAAAATACGTAGACGCACACGAACACAGTTAGTTAACAATTTTTGTACTGCATGTTGAGGTAATGAGGGATATGTAAATTTATATTATTATATATATATATATATATATATATATATATATATATATATATGTGTGTGTGTGTGTGTGTATGTATATGTTTAAGCTGTCATTGTTTACAGGAATTTTTCTGAGGTCGTCTACGATAGATAAAGAACTTGTTTGTGGGTGACGTTATATCATTGTATTCATATGAGTTTTAAGAGAGGCATTAAAATTATAGGCCTCTGATATTGTGAAGAAGAATAACCGAAAATGTCGCATGTAGAGATGTCTGCACATACATCCGTCTGTACATATTCATGTACATACGTGTAGTTTGGTTTTCATATTATACACACGAATTATATGTATCACTAAGCAACAGATAAATATGTTATTTAAAAAATAAGGATACAGTATGAACGATAATGATATATATGTATATAATCGCACATGACTTCAAAATCTACATACATCCAATATCTTAATTGTCGGTGCCTGTCTTTCTTCAAATTTATTTTTCATTATAATTTTTGAGGTAAATTTGATGGAGCCTATGGTTGATTAACTTAATCCCTTAAGGTTAATATATGTATTTCGACAACTAAGTTATCATCATCAGCAGATAATTAAACAATGTCGCACCTGGAAACTGCAATATGCGTTTTGGCTTTCGACAGTAGAGATCGTGCACGAAATTTGTTTCATGCGGGTTTTTTGCCGTGATTTCTTGGTGCGATACTGTTTAATTATCTGCTGACGTGACAACTTAGTTGTCGAAAAGGAACACGGAATACGAAAAGTAATGTGGAAAGGGGTTATATTTTTTTACTTTTTCGTTATCTATAATATCTATATAAGAGGCGCGATTCAAAATTAAAGATCGATCATTAATAAAATGCAACAATTGAAAACAATGACAAATCTATTAATGGTTTCAAAAATCTGCGTATTTACATAAGTTTTCCACATACTCACTGGGTCGTTCCAAATATTTTTCATATCCAGGAAATTTAGACTGTTTGGCACTGAAATTATCAATTCCTCACTTTCCTCAAAATACGTAGATAGAAATTAGTTTCAGAAAAGCCGGAAAAGATGGTAGCTACTCATTGGATGCGAAATTAGGACTATAAGGATGGAAGTTAATCAAAATCTCTCTTCCGGATTTTTTAATTGTTTTCGTGGTGCTTGCAGATTTGCGCAGACGTACATTATCGTGAAGGAGAACAATTTCTGAGTTCAGTATTTTTCATCGTCTGTTTTTAATGGCATGGTGCAGTTCAGAACATGTTTCGCTATATACTTATAATACAACGGTTGCTCCAGATTCCATAAAAATCTGTCAAAAGCATCCTTTTGATCACAAAATACAGTTGTGATGAGCTTCCTTTCAGATTGCGTTTATTTGATTTTTTTCAGATTAGCGAACTGGAACGATGTCACTACATAGATTGTTGTTTCGTCTCAACATTGACGTACGAAACCCACGTTTCTTTACCAGCTATGATATGGGGAAAAATCGTCTTCCGTGGTTAAAGCGGTTGAAAAAAGCACGTGCAGATGCCATTCTGTGATATCTGTGAGTATCTGTAGGCATTTTTCGATAGCTTAGAGTTTCTGTCACGATTCTCAAGAAGGTTCTAGAACTTCTGGAAGTTTAAGGGAAAGTTTGCTAATCGAAAAGCAACCAATTTCTTTCATTTTCGCCTTTATACACTTATTTGCATTCAGAGAGGTGGGTCTGTCGCTCTTCTGCTAATCGTGAACATCTGAACGGTCTTCCTCAAAACATATCTCACTTCCCCTCACACATTGTAGTAGGCTCTTGCGATGGGATTTGTTATTACTTTAATTTAATACACTGTCTTGCGAAGACGGACAACAAACTGACGGCAATATGCAAGTTATATTCTCAACAAACCATTCCGAAAAATCAGTATTTTCAATCGCTCTTTATACACAAATGTGATCGGTCCTTAATTTTGAGTTGAAGTTATTTCTTAATTAGCACGAAATTGCAGACAAAACCATGAAATTACAGAGAAAATAATATTTGGAAAGCTAATCAATGTTATCTTTCGAAATGTTGGAAAATTTAGAACAATGAACAACGCGACAAACGAGAAGAATACACATATTCTGCTTGAGAAAATGGTAAATACTATACATTTTCGAAATAAAAACAGTGTTTATAGAAGGAACTCGTATCAATGGATCACATTTAGAAGGTAATGCAACAAAGCCTTTGCTTTTGCGATAATTAGTTCCGTGAAAAAACACGTATGTACGAGAATGATTGCGTTTATTTCAATATAATAGTGTTGAATTTAATTGAATTGGATTAATATTTAATTTGAATGAAATAGCTCAATTAAAATTTAAGACATGATTTCACACTTCTGGTTATGCGAAGTTACCCAAATGGAATCAGTTTTATCACATTGTATGCATTTCATTATTTTTCGGAACCAGTCATTATATCAACCCCTTCACGTTTCTGCTGACAGCTGGTCAAATTCGTTACCATATGCCTTAAGAAGATCCTTGTCATTGCAGAACTTTCTTTCTTTTAGCCTGTTCTTAACATAAGTAAACAGTACAAATCTGTATGGAGCGAAATTTGGGGATGTAAGGTGGATGTTTTAACATTTTCAGTTAGGTTCTTGCTAAATACAAAGAATGGACGTTAGAGCGATTGCTCGAACAAGGACCAACGTTTTGGGTACTTCAATAATTTTAGGCAGGCGCTCCTTTGTTTCGCGCTACAAAATTTCCCTAATTGTAAGAAATGATATTTTTATTTTAATGGATTGAAATTTCTATACAGACACGGTTATGCTTTCATCTCCAAAGGATCGACTTTGACCTGTGCTGCAGTGGGTTTATAGCAGTAATGACAGTTTTTTCCAAGGAGTCATTAATATAATACAATATAATGTCTCATTTTTAAATTTCTCGAGTATTTCACAGCAACAAGAAATGCGTCTTGTCATCTGCGCGTCAGTTAAGAAATGGAGTACTCAAAGAGAATAAACGTTCTTCACTTCTTAACCGTTTCAATATTTTCCTTTATAATGGATGAGTTGGGTTGTTCTGACGTTGGAATATCTTCAACAGCGAAATTTATTTCAAGCGCTCGTTAAATAAAGATCACTTGATCTTATTCCGTATTTCCTCTTTGATTATTTCAAAAATAAAATTCATGAAAATAGGCCGCCTACTGTCAATGAAATAAAAAAGTCAATTATACAAACAGTAAAAGGGATTACACCACAATTGTTGATTATTGCATTTCAAGGTATGAAGGAGAAAAGAGCAGATACGCGTACGTACATATGTAAGTATTAAAAATGATTAACATTTTGAAGATATTTCACAACGCCAGGATGTTTTAGAAGTAATTAACATAGATTTTAAATACTTACCTTTATTAAACTAACTTACTGAAAGTATTTTCTGTTTTGCTATTTTTAAAAACTTATAATTAATGAATTAGAAAAGTACTATTCTGATAGCTTTAAAAAATTTTTTCTTAAGATAAAATAGTATACGGCGTTCGAAGTATAAGTATTAATTTTTGAATGAGTTTCAAACGTTGTTAAAGTAATAAGCAAAAGAATTTATTGAAAAATAAGATTAAAATGGCGACTTGAAATGATATCATTAATGAAAGGAACAAATACTAAAATATGTCCCAATTTAGAAATGTGCCTAACGATAATGTTTGCAGATGACACAATATTGTTTTTCTCAACAGAGCTATTGGACCAACTAGAACAATTTGAAGAATCTGATTTAAAAACGGTGAAGTACAAAAAACGAATTTTAATATAAATAAATAAATCGAATGGAATGAAAGCTGCTAAATTACTGGTAATAATTGAGGATGGCAAACTGAATTTTACTATATTCCAAATAAGGAGAGCTATTGATAGTACAAGTACTAGACACATTTAAAATATTATATTACTCGAAATTCAACTAACATGTTGATAGCGTATTTTAATGTGGGGAAGCATTAGACGTATGTACATACATATATCTGGAGTACTTAAGATGCAAGAAATTGTATAAGAACAATGTCAGGGATTAGAACCAGAGACTAATGCAAACTGCATTTCAACCAATTGAAAATATTAACAATTCCATCTCTATTTATTATTTATATATAATTGCCTAGTATTTGCGAGAAGAACTCTTGTAATTTACTAGTAGTGTCAATCATAATTATTGTACCAAGAATAACTCACTGGTAAAAATTCTTTTCCACAAATTATCTAGAACACAGCATTCGATAAAGTATAATAGAAGAAAATTGTTTTACAATTTATACAAATATATTTAAAAGTAAATTGCAACAATATCTCATATCTACATACTTTATAAAACTGAAAAATTGTTTCTTTGGAAAAAACATGTGAAGATAATTTAGCTAATATTTATTATTATCTATTTTGTTGACTTTCCTGTAAAATAATTGTGTATATTTTTTTGGAAATAAATGTTATTTTTATTACTATTTTATTATCATTTTTAAGTATTTAGGACGCATTATACTATCTACAATGCGTCATTATGAAAATATAGATACAATTTAAAGATACTGAAAACACTATTTCTAAATATTTCCCATTTTTACTATACGTATATGGATAATAATAACAATAATCTTAAATACTACATTGCAAATGAAAATGGTGGCACATGATATGAAATGGACATGGTATTAGTTATAATAATATAAAGCAGACGTTCGTAGAAATATTTGCTAAACTGATCACACCACAAATATATATACATATACAAAGGGTACTAGGAAAGTTTTGCAATATGACGCAACAATGAATCGTAGGACGCTGCTTGTTGCTGGTTTTAACATAGACCAATGCTTCGAAGAAATGATTCTTGCACTAGGTGATGATTGTCCACATCGCACGACGATATTCAGGTGGTATAAAGTATTCCAAAGGGGAAATTTAACTATGGAGGGTGCTGAGAGGCCGGGAAGGCCACGAACGTCAGTTACGGAGGAAAACGTTACTACTGTGAGAAAAATGCTTGGCGAGGACGGGCGAGTGACCTACTAAACAGATAGAAGGTACTAATTAGTTCGATTCTGCATAATCATTTGCACGTGAAGAAATTTCGTTCTCTCTGGGCGCCGCATCGACTGACTGAAGAGCAGATGACAGGACTTGGTGTCGGGAGATGCTAAAAAAGTATAATAAGGGACAATCTCGGTATGTGAACAACATCGCGACAGATAACGAGACTTGGCTGTACTATTACGATGTGCCGACCAAAGCTTGAAACAAAGTTTGGGTCTTTGATGATGAGGACACACCCGTAGTTGTCAGAAAATCCCGATCTGTAAAGAGGAATATGCTGTATTTTTCAAATCGCGTGGAATTGTGGAACGCGTTGTTTTGGACACACAGAAGACAGTCACAGCTAAGTGGTATACTGAACAGTGCCTGCCTAAAGTTATTGGATCTATGAAGAACCTGCGGCCAATGTCAAGAATGGACACCAGGTTCCTCCATCACGATAATGCTTCAGCTCACCGCGCCAAAGCCTGCACCGAATATTTGACCACGACAGAATTGAAATTTCTCGAGCACCCTCCCTACAATCCAGATCTTGCTCCCTGTGACTTTGCACTGTTCCCGCATGTGAAAATGAAGCTGAAAGGGAGGCGGTTTTCCAGTGATAAGGACCTTCTGCGGGCTTGGGACAATGAGCGTGATTTACTCCCTAGTGAAACTTGGCAGAACTGGTTTAAAAATTGGTTTCGGAGGATGGAGAGGTGTATTGAGTGTAGAGTGAATTACTTTGAAAAAACTAAATAAACAAAGCTGTATTGCAAAACTTTCCTAGTATCCTTTGTATGTATTTATGCAAACATTTTAAGTATTAAAAAAGTATTGATGTACTGTATATTAGAAATAAAAATCTTTCATTTGATTTATAATGAAAGCGTGAATCTAACGAGTGTGTGTATGTACGTACATATATGCAACCCCATCTTTCCACTTGATCACCTTTAAGAACCGTACTTAACGCTACATACAAATTCAACAGATGCAATTTAGACACATTTAGACGTGACATAAGGCTATTTAATACTTCGGCTCAACGAACAAATCGTTGCAACCTCGCGATCAAAGTCGTCATCAATTTTTTTTGTTTCAATAGCCGGTCCGAACCCCTCGATTCAAATTGTACCATTATTAGACAGCACATGTCACCGTAATTGAGGACAGATTACTGGGTCTGAATGGATTGAGGGGGCGTCAGAACGTGGCCTTGCCCTTGGGAATCAACACGAATGCAGCGAGTGTACTGTACGGGACATACATGGGCAACAAGAGCGTTCGATACTGGTGCTTTATTTGGATAGATTACAGGTTATTTAGTTTTAGATTCTCCCCAACGAAGGTTAATTTTAGTAAATTATACGTGAATAAAGAATGAACTTTGAAATAGTTGAAGTATTTACTCTCTTCAAAATATGTAATTACAATATTTAAACAAGAATGTGTTATGAGTTTACAAGGACGTAGTATTATGGATTATAAGTTTTAAAACATAATTTTTTATATTACAATTTACAGGTTTCTCTTGGACCTACCACTTTTCAATTGTGAATTTACACCAATTTAAAGGTGTTTAGCTGAAAAATAATAAATGTAAAAGTAAGTACATTGTACATATATTTTGTAATTGAATTGCCTGCATTCTATAGTACGAGATTTCTGACGTATTTGGGTGTTAATGGTATAGTCATTATCTAATCGTTGGACAAAGCGTTTAAATCTGAATTAAATTTCATGATATGCCAAAAGAAACCCTAAAATATTTAACTGTCCGTGAAAAAGCGGAGTTTAATTTCTACTTATAGAGGACCAGAAAAAAGAAGAAATTTTAAGACTCTAAATAATTGCAATTTTTTTTACAAATCTTGTGTGGGGTTTCTTTTCATTACAATCTGGTCATTTACTGATCAATGAGTAATTTTTGTCTAAAATAGTTTACTAATATAAGAAAAGATCATTAAACTAAGGTATACTCATCAGTGTCCAAAGTGTTTCAATAATCTAGCACACCACAAGTTAACATGTACACTTTGCTTTTACACTCATTAAACTAACTCAAATGTCCTTTTAAGTCTCCTTTTTATATCCGCATTATCCGGTAGCTGAAGGGCTTCGGGATTTACGTGCTGATGAAGTCGTTGTTCATGACTTTGAGCATACTTTTTGATGACGCTATCGACAGTTTGTACAACCAAATCCTTATGTAAATTGTCATTTCGTATGTACCAGGGTGCTCGATAATACCACGAAGTACTTTGTTCTGGAATCTTGGTATGATATTTCTATTGCTTTTACTGGCACAACCCCTAAGTTGAATACTATAAGTCCAAACTAGTTTAAGGACTTGTTGGTAAAGCAGGAGCTTGTTGTAGACTGATAAGGTTGAATACCGACCCATTAACCAATACATATTTCTGTATTTTAGCTAAGTTCTTCTTGTTTTTTCTTTACATTCGGCTTCCATCTAAGTCTGGCATTTAGAGTCATGCCCAGATATTTAGCTGTATTTTCATATGGAATAACTGTTGGTAAATATAAACCGGCTTGTGCTCAATTCTTTTATTGGTAAAGTCAACATGCCCTGACTTCGTCTTTCTTCGACTTCAGCTATAACAATTTATAGCTTTTCTGTTGACTCGGTATTGTTATTACCAATAGCCATCGGCAAATGTGGCAACGACATTTTGCTCGGACGTTGGCAAGTCACATAAGAGATACGATTGATTCCAATACATTGCCTTGTAGCACTCCTGCTTGGATTTTCTTTAGATCATAGTAAGCGTATTCTTGCTTAATCCTAAAATACCTTTCTGGTATATATGATTCAAGAATTTTTGAATACTGGACAGGAAGAAGTAATTTAAGCTTATGAACCAATCCTTCGTGCCAAACTTTATCAAATTCTTGAGCGGCAAAAATATTGTTGAGCAAACTTTCTTTTCTTCTAATGATTTTTCAATTATATTAGTAGGTCCGGAATGAGATGTTTTTCTTTGATAATAAGTTTTAATCTTTTTAACAAAAGTAATTCCAAATAATTTTGAAATAATCGGTAATAGGGATATTGGCCGATACGACGATGTTTCACACGCAAGTTTGCCGGTTTTTAGAATCACGATGACTTCAGCTACTTGCCACAATTGAGGTACATACTTTAGGCGGATTGATGCGTTGATAAGATTAGTAAGCTTTACCAAGGATTTTCTAGAAAGTTCTTTTAGTATTTGTCCAGTAATGAGGTCGAAACCAGATGCTTTTTTCGTGTTAATATTTGTTTTAATTTCCTTTTTGACTTCAGCCACTGTGGTTAATGGAATTTCATTTCTATCTTGGCAAATGACATCTGGTAGTACTTCATCATTTTCTACCAAATTCGGTTGAAAGATGTTTTCTAAGTGTTCTGCAAATCTTGATGCTTTTTGTTCATTACTTCTAGTCCAACTACCATGCATGTTCTTGATAGGAGGTGTTTGCCTCTTTGGTCTTTTGAAAATTTTCGTGGTTTTCCAAAGTGAATATTCGGTGAATCATCATTTGTAAGTTCTCTTAGAAACTTATTTAAGGTGTCATTCTTTAGCTGTTTGATTTCTTTCTTTAATTGTGAGGTAAGTTTATTCAATCTATTTTTATCTTTAGGTGCTCTGGACTGGTGCCATTTTTCCTTGCTTTTCGTTTTTCTGATATCAAGCCTAGAATTTCTTTAGGATAATTGTTGCCTTTTAATCTTCTTTTTATATCAGGCGTGTTTTCCCATGCTGACTGCTGGATATCATTAACAAATTTTTCCACCTCGTAGTCCAACTTTTCTTCTGTTTGCAGGGGTACGTTCAACTGAATTCTTTCTTCTAATATAATTCTGAAACTCTCCCAGTCAGTTTTATTATTCACTAGTACAGTATTGTAGGACTTCTGAATGATGTTTTCACTTAGAGTTAAAATAATTGGTGAATGATCCGAATTAAATTCCAAGTTGTCTTCTATTTGCATGTAGTTGCTAGATATATTTTTAATGATGTAAAAGTCTACCAAATCAGGAATTTTAACTGGATCTGTAGGCCAATACGTGGGTTTAACAGTTGATACAGCCCTACATTTGTACTCATTCATTGCTTTTAACAATTCTTTACCTATGTTTGTAATAAGCCTCAATCCCCAAAATGTGTGTTTTGCGTTATAATCACCTCCAATAATAAATCGGTTTCCTATAGTTTTAAATAATTCAATGTATCTTTCAGCTTTGATCTTGTACTTTGGAGGACTGTATAGACTACAGTAAGATGTAGTTTTTGGTCTTTATGTTCACTGCCATTGCTTGAATATATTCCGTTTCAAATTTAATTCCTTTATTGTCTTTGACTATTACTGCGCTTCCACCCTTAGCTGAATTTTCGGAGGGAATTGTGTGATAGACCTTATATCCTTTAAATTTGATAAAGGATTGTTTTGGGAAGTGCGTCTCTGAAACTAAACACATCAATTTTGTTCATATCTATTATTACCTGCAGCTCTTGTAGGTGTTGCTGTAGTCCGTTAGCATTTCTCGTCATGATATTAAGTGTGCTGGCCATATTCAAGGATAGTTAATTGTTCTTCTATTTTTATGATGACTGTTCTTCCTTAATTAATTTATCCGTTATAGTTTGTATATTTGTTTCAATAGTTGAGAGTTGATTATTATTTGGTTCAGCCTTTTGTGGTTGCGGAATTTCCTTTACTGCTTGAGAATAAGTTACGTTAATGTTTACCCTTGGGGTTTTTTGTATCTGTCCTTTATTAGTAGTTTTACTAATATCTACTTCTCTTTTCATTGGCTGCTTTGAGAAGCTTGGTTTTTTTTGTAAGATTCGTTTTAATTTTTTGAAATTCCTTAGCTATCCTACATCCTCGATAGCTAGCCGGTTGAGGCTCTCCATAATGAATGAATTTTGGTTTTTCGTCTGTTGTTTTTTCACAATTTTTTGTGTGATGTTTTCCTGTGTATTTAACACACCTCGGTTGCTTAGCACAGTATCGTTGTTTGTGCCCATATATATATATATATATATATATATATATATATATATATATATCTGTTCTGATATATTTTGTCTATGTTTTCGTCATGTCTAAATTCTAATACGAACATATTTAACAGTTCTTTGATCTTCCATTTTAGTTTACTTACTTCCTTATTATAGGATATATTGATACTAGAAATGCTGAAATAAAAAATTCGACGAACATAAATGATAAATTACAAGCTAGAAACTTACAGGTTAAATCATGCTAAGATTCTGTGTTCAACAGTGTTTACATGTTTTTCACAGTTCTATTTGTGTTAAGATACTGACTGGTTTGAGAGCCTTATTTAATTGAAATAAAACACATAAACATTTTACACAATTTTATTTCGAACATCAATGGAGTGGAATTGCACGTATTCTACAAGTATAAATAAAACAGTTCAAATAATAAACAGAAACGTAGTTCAATCGTCCTATGCGCACAAATATACGTTCAAATACGAACGCAACAGTTCAAAATACCTTGTTTGGCGTTCAACGCATCGAAATACCCATGCACTCCTAATAGAGTGGAAATGTTCGATACTGTCGACCTTGCACCTATTAGGGAAGCGTCGCACAACTATCCGGCAGCAACAACGACACGGCCGGTTAGGTAAGTCGATCTGGGTTCCCTGACGTGTGTACACGATGACAAAAGTTGCTGCCGATCAGTATATGTGCGTTAATTTGGGGTATAACAAAAAATAAATATAATTATATATAAAATACATTACACAAAATAATAATAGTCATGGAACACATAATAATAACAAAATACATAATATATATTCTAAAATAAAAGTAAAATATTTTAATTTTAATATTAGGTCAAAGATTCATTATATTTTAAGTCTACTACTGTGGGCAAAAAATAGTAAGACTTTGTTCATAATTTTAAAATTCTTAATCTATTCTTCCAAATCTATTTCGTCCCCCCTCAAAGTAATCCTCCCTGGCCCCAATACACTTGTGCCAACGTTTCTTCCAATTCTCTAAACAGTTGTTAAAGTCAATTTCAGGAATAGCCTTCAATGCGCGTAGCGATTCAGGTTTAATGTCTTCAATTGACTCAAAACGGTTTCCCCGGAGCGGTCATTTGAGATTGCTGAATAGCCAGAAGTCACACGGAGCTAAATCAGGCGAATACGGTGGTTGCGGCACGATATTAGTTGAAAATTTGGCGAAAAACTCGCGAAGAATTAATGCAGTATGCGACGGTGCATTATCGTGGCGCAAAAATCAGGAGTTGTCGGCCCATAATTCTGGCTTCTTTTTACGAATAGCATTGCGTAAACGACGCATAACACTCAAATAGTATTCATTGTTTCACAGACGTCAACGCGACGCTGTTTTTCGAAAAAATTGAGTGATTTTGGAACAAATCGTGCTTTCACTTTTCTTAGGCCCAAATGATCTTTCAAAATGGTTTTCACTGATCCTTCCGATATTCCAACGATGCCAGTAAGGTCTTTGACTGTTAATCGTCGATTCTCAAGCACCAATTCCTTGATTCTATTGACGTGTTGATCATTAGTTGATGTTGATGGCCGTCGTGGACGTGGTTCGTCATCAACGCGCTCTCGACCCTCTTTGAATAATTTGTACCAATCAAAAACACTTGCTTGCGACAAACAATTATCACCGAAGGCCTTTTGCAACATTCTGAACGTTTCGGCACCAGAAATTTGATTCTGTACACAAAATTTAATGTAACTTCTTTGCTGAATAGTTTCACTCATTGCAAAAATCGCCGAATGCACTTTTTGTACTTCAGAAAGACAAGCGTATACTAAACACTAATGATTATTTTGATGTGACATTTGGCACAGATGTCACTAACAGTCATACCAACCTAGAAAAAAAATATTTCGACGAATGGGTTTTCGCGCGAAATTTAAATTAAAAAGTCTTACTATTTTTTGCCCACAGTAGTATACATTACTTTGTCAGCTAATGGTCGTTTGTATCGACTGTTAGCAAACGAATCCCCGTACGGGCGACTCCCCTTGCTTGCTATTTGTTTCAACATAAAGCATTACATTATCCCTCGTAAGTTGGTAACACGACCGAAAAACAGGGAGTTTGATGTAATAAACCTTTCACCAAATAATAAATTTATATACAGCAAACTTTTTTTTTCTTGTCCTAAAATATAAATAATATTTGTTTTCGTTAAAACACTTCCGTAACTCAAAAAACTACTGGTTCTAATCCAACGGTATATACTGTACTAGCTATTTACACATTTTTTTTACGAATGTTTAAATAGATATGCGTTAATTTGTTTACTTTTATTGGGTACTGATTAGTGAGTAATTATATATATATATATATATATATATATATATATATATACATATATTATATACACACACAAATGTGTTAAAATTATTTCTCTATACGATACTTCTGAATGAACCTTCGTTCGTATATCTAGTATCGGATATGCAGGCTCGTATGGATCAGTGATTATATTTCATATAACAATCATCTTGAAACATTTATCTTTCATTACATACTTAGTTATGTGTTTCTGCCTGCCTTTTTTAGTCTTAGTCTTTTTTATTATTTTTATTCGAGCGTAATTTTCTTCTCTAATTAAATTCCAACACAGAAATTCCAACTAAAAGGCATGCACAGATAAAGTTTATTCTATTTATCTTTTTTCGTACGTCTTTGCAATAGTTTTAAATGAGTCTTGTCGAGTGGAATGTGGTGTTTACTGTTTTTGTATGTACACTTGTACCGAGAATGATAACAAAGAGAATGTTATTTGTTATTAATAAGTGACCGATACTATTCAGTTAGCCTTTCTTTCAGGCGAAAAATATGAATGAAGTTATTCAACAAAACTCGATAAATTAATTAGTTATGTGATAATCGAATTCGAATTATTCTTTATTCGCATTTCGTTACACGACATTCTTGAGTGGTAAAAAATATGTATAATAAATCTCGACAAATGCCCAGTTTTCATATAAAAGATGAGGTTTCGAAATTATAATAATAACAGTAATTGCAAAGATATTTGAAAAATTTTGCTTTCTTAATAATGAATCAATCATGAATTTTAAAAATTAAAAAACTATGTCGTATCTCTTCAACGAAGAACTGGTAGATAGTACTAGTACTAATAGCAAAATGTAGTTCTAAATAAAAACAAACGATTAAAGAATATGTATGTACGCAAAAAAAACCGATTTTTCATTACAATAGCACATATCAGGAAACTTAGTTTAATTTGCCTATTACTAAAAGTATATGTAAAAAAGGACGGAACGGTTGGATTTATTAGACAATGGCAAACGGAGGGGAATCAAGAGAATACGAAGTCCGAGTTAGGTCTATTCGCATACAATCGCTTGTGAATTGCATATTAACATAAAACACAAGCCGTCCTCAATACGTTGTTTCTTTTTTTTACGTAAAATGAATTATGGAAACCTTTTTTAATTTGACAAATTATTGACGTATTTTAATACAATGAAATTGTAAAAATTACAGATATATCCGATAAAATACAAATAATTCATAGAATTTAAATAGAAATTTCTTTTAAAGAAAGGAAAAATATCTTTAAAAGCAACAGTAACATTATATTTTAATACAAACGACATTGAATGTATTAATTAACATCCTAAGCATTTTTAAAGACATTTGCAACTGCAATTTGCTTCTACATATTGTAGAAATCGCTCTATTTGTAGAGGTGTACGAAATTGATATTATGCATTGATGTTCGGATAGAAATGAATGGAGAACATTCACAAGAAGTATACCCGACACCACTAGTGGTACAAGGGACTAATAGATTATATATATATATATAATATATATATATATATACGAGGGAGCGTTTTTATATTCGCGGAATGGGGGACAAGGGGTGGAAATAAAAAAACCAAATTATTTTTCTTTTTCAATATATTCACCTGCAAGACGGATACATTTTTCACATCTTTCAATTAATTTATTTATACCTTCATAAAAAAATGATTTCTCTCTATCTGCAAAATACGCCGAAACTGCCTCCTTGACTTCATCATCGGCAGTAAATTTTTTATCCCGCAGCTCTTTTTTCATTTTCGGAAACAGGTAATAATCACTCGGGGCCAGGTCTGGGCTGTAGGGTGGGTGATTCACAATTTCGAAGCCCACCTTATGCAGAGCAGCTAACGCAACGCGGCTCTTGTGGACGGGCGCGTTGTCGTGCAAAAGCAGAACACCTTTTGTCAATTTTCCCCGTCTTTTCTCTTTAATGGCTTCTTTTAGTCGCTCTAATATTGAAGCGTAATATTCTCCGGTTATAGAAACACCTTTATCTTTATAATCAATCAACGATATTCCTTCCGAGTCCCAAGATACCGTTGCCATGAGTTTCCCAGCTGATTGTGACACTTTAAATTTCTTGGGAGGTGCTGTGCCCTTTTTATGCCACTGCATGGAGTCTTGTTTGGACTCAGATTCATAATGATGAACCCAAGTTTCGTCTCCAGTAACAATTCCACTCAATACACCATTCTTGTCTTCATTACAGAGGTCCAAAAATGCACGCGAACACTCTACGCGCTGATGTTTTTGCGGCGGCGTGAGCATTCTCGGCACCCATCTTGCGCTGACCTTAGACATGCCGAGATGCTCGAGTAGGAATTTAAAAATTGTTGTATCGGATACTCCAACCATTTCTGCGAGTTGTTTCTTCTTTAGTCGAGCATCTTCGAGTACAATTTGTTCAACTTTTTGGATAAGTGCTGGCGTGGTCACCTCAATGCTCCTGCCCGGCCTCGGGTCGTCTTCAAAGGATTCCCTTCCTTGTTTAAATAAACTATGCCACTTGTACACCATGGTTTTTCCTGGACAAGAGACGCCGTAAACCAATGACATCTCATTCATTATGGTCGCGATTGATTTTCCTTGCCTGGTAAGGAACTTTATAACGGCACGATATTCGATTTTTTCCATATTTCACTTTTCACTCCTGATTATGTTACTTGGTTGACGATAGCTCAAAGACTAACTGTCTAATAACAATGAGTCTTCGTATTTATACTAATCATGAGTCGCTGCACAGGCCACGCCCCCCATGCGCCTACTCACCCCTCTACAATTCGCTCATTCCGCGAATATAAAAACGCTCCCTCGTATATAAGTTATATAGATAATATGAACAAAATTTTGCTGTATGTTGTTAAAATGATGTTAAAGGCACTTTATCGAAAATAAAATCATGGGGAGAATCTAGTCATCTGTGTAGGCAAGAGCTCGATATTACAAAGATATCCATAGATCATTTAGCGAAGTGTAGATAAGATAATATTTCTTCCAAAAAAAATATAATGAAATCTATTAGTTAAGTATGAAAAAATAACTTACATGCCGACAGTTTAGTAAGTTAAACTCATGATTAATTATATGAAAAAACTCTACCCTATTCCGTATATATGGTGTAGTAGGGGAAAATTTGTTTTATATAGTATACAAAATAAATTAATTAGTTATGTGATGAACTATAAGTAATCACCTGAAATATCCTCCTTTAATAATAATGTTAGTAACAATAGTTGTTATAGGTAGATGCATACCTACATAAATAGGCTTTTGAAGATAGTTTGGCTATTTAATGGAAAAAGTCTTATAACGTTACTAATTAATAAGTCGTATTTTTAATCCCACCTTAATTTAAATAAAATCACAACCAATGTAAATATGTTTTTGATTTACATCATATCGATATATTTTATAAGAATAATCCCACGCTTACACGAATAAGCTTCTCAACTCACTGCATTATTCGGCAAGGACAATATCTTTCTTGTGTTTGAGGAACAGCCCACATCCGTTTCAACTTGAGAAACCTCACGTACCTACCATTTATTTATTTTTTTGCAATCGTCTCCTCAGTTTTGAAATAGCATTATATATAAGTGCACTTCATGTAATTGTGTAATTATCCTGTTAATAAGTTGTTTTGTTTTTGTTTAATAATTTCATTAATAAAACAAAATCGATAACAATTTGTTAAGTCAAATCACAAGAGTCTTAGAAGCCTCTAGAAGTTGTCGATTTTTGGAATTCATCTTATAATAATATAACGAATATATCTAAACACGCATCGTTCGAAAATAGCAACTATAGTTTAAAGTTTAGCGATGTTTTCAAATCACGTGATCACTGTCGTATGACATATGATGTCGACAAGAAGTGAGGATGTCAAATTAAATATTATATCAGGTTGTTAAATATGAAATGTTCGATTTTGTAAGGAATAAAAAAAAGTCTAAATTTAAAAGAATATAAATATTTATTCTGCAAAATAGTCTCCATTTAGATCAATAGTTTGTTGCCAACGGCCTGGAAGCTGAAAAATTCCCTTTGAAAAGAAATCTAGGTTTTGACGGCTCACATATTGCTCAAACACTGCTATTACAGACTCCCGGTCAGGGAAGTCCCTATTTTTTAAGTGATTGTCTAATCTTCGGAAAAAATGAAAATCAGTTGGCGAAAGGTCAGGTGAATAAGGTGGGTGAGGGAGAATTTCGTAACCAAATTCCGAAAGTTTTTGGATTGTCTGTCGTGCAACAGGAGGTCTTGCATTATCATGAAGAAGTATGGGTCCATGTCTATTGACTAGTGAGGGCTGCAAGCGGCTCAATTTTCCATGCATAGTTTCCAGTTCGGCACAATAGGACGCTGCCGTGATGGTTTCACCAGGTTGCAAAAATGAATAGTGAATAAATACCGTTACTGGTCCACCATACAGTCACCATAATCTTTCGCGGGTGAAGTGATGTTCGTGCATGCTGTCTTGGTGCTTCACCTCGATCTAACCATTGTCCTGACCATCTCCGATTATTATAAAGCATCCACTTTTCGTCACACGTTACCACTCGATGAAGAAACGGTTCAACTTTCTGTCGATTAGCCAACGAGGTAGCCACCTCTCATCGACAGAGCTTATTGGCTTCCGTTAATTGGTGCGGCACCCATCGATCGAGTTTCTTCACTTTGCCAATCGAAGAAAGGTGACGACTAATGGTGGCAATTGACACTTGAAATGTTTCTGCAAGGCTACGCACTGTTGTCGACGGATTACTTTCAATTTCTACACGCAGCTCGTCGTCATTAACGGTGCTACGCGCATATCCGCGAGGCTCATTTTCCAAATCAAAATTTCCCTCGCTGAAGTTTTTAAACCATCGCCGTAGTGTGCGTTTATTACACGTGGTTTCACCGAACGTCTGATTAATTTCTCGCGTTGCTGCAGCTGCATTTAATCCCTTTTTAAATTGAAAGAGGTAAATTGCCCGAATATCTCTTGCCGACAGCATTTTCATAGGCGAGACAAGGACAGGTGTATTAATCTTTCCAAGAAATGGAACAGGTACACACTTCAAAATAAATACCCTTTTCTACAAATACAATAATTATTTTCACCAAAAACATACACGTCTTCACACAGGTGCGATTCAGTTCAGACTGAAGGAAAAAACGGACATTACATTTGTAACAACCCGATATTTATATTCCTGCCAGATGTGATAAAGTACTAATGTATATAAATAAACTCTAAACCTGTATATAACAAAAGTAAAAGCTGTCTACCCTAGGTCACTTAAGTGTAAACTTACAAGAATGATAAAATCAATAAGAAAAATTAGCTGTTAGAACAACACCAAATAACAGCGGCAAAATACAAGGAATATAGCAATATCGGAACCGTAGAAAAAACAAACTTCATAAATCAAAAGTCAAAATGCTATTTTATCCGTATTAGTCGTGACATGTGTGCATAATATAAGTACATGCTCTGCATACATCTGTTTCTATTTTTTTTCAGGATTTTTTGACAAGACGTAGCGCGTAACTCTATTAGAAAAACGTTTGCGCCCTTTCTTTCTTCAATACATATGACTACCGATGAATTAAACAAATATTGGTATATGTTCGTACTTTGCAGCGGCAAACTTTCGTGATTTATAGTGTACACGAAAGAAACATTTTTACATACCAAAATTTATACGTTTTTATGTAAAATGCTATTAAGAGAACTGTGCATTAATGAATTAATGTAATATAACCCCTTTCCACAATAATTTTCGTATTTGGTATACGTGTTTCAACAACAAAGTTGTCATCATTAGCAGATAATTGATCAGTGTCGCACCTGGAAGCAGGGAAAAACCCGCACACAAAAAAGATCCGTACCAGACTTACACCATCAAAAGCCAAACACACTTGAATTGTGCATTATATAAAGTTTACTCCATATTGACAGAAATCTTACTTTAATATATACCTAGACCTCTTTGTAATGGAAAACCGTCACGAATCGTAGATTATGAAATGTATAAGTTGTTTATTTTTGCAATTAAATAGACTATAGATAAAGAAATGAGAAAAGATGAATTAAAGCAAACTAATGCTCAAACTTACAGCTAGTCACTTCTTCTTTTTTCTTTTTGATTTTAACTATGTTCCGGTACTGGACCCTTTACTCTATCGTTGTCTTGTGGAACCTGGGAACTGCTTAAAATAATAATTAGTAATAATTACTAATTTAAATAAGTATTTTAACTTCGTACGAGGTTTGCGGTTATTTTAAGTCAGTTACCGAAGTAACATTTAATGTCAAACAGTTAATGTCGATGCCTGCAATGAGTGGGTTGTCGTGAATCTAGAGGTTAGAAAAGTAATTTCTTGCCAGTTCTTGGATATGTTCATGACTAGTGGGCATTTGTAGGTATGATTTGTATGACACAAGAGGGAGTACAGCTCAAAATCCTGGACGTAGAAGCTTCGGAATGTCTGTCAGTCTTGAAGATTTGTTGAAAAATATGGCAGAATTCTTGTTAGGATTGATGTTGATAGCGATCTTGTTTGGATATAGCGCGAACTATGTATCAGAAAGGAGTTTGGGGATATCGTGTAGGTAGATGTTGATTAGTGAATGGGGTCGGTCTGGAGCTGGAACGACAGTTTTTGTGTTTCATTCAAAAGGATCTTTGAGAAAGATAGGAGTGAATGATTTGGATAAACAAGAAGGATACATTGGAAGCTAGGAGGACATCCTCTGGTTGTAACCGTCATTAATATTTATTTATTTAATTTGGTATGATGTGGAATAACTACTTCAGAAACTAAATTACTCGTCTTAGATGGGCCTTTTTGTGGTAATGCCTTCAGAGTGTCACTCTGTCGTATCCTGGTGCTTTCTTAGTTCTAGTGCTCTCAATAGTTCCTTCCACCTTCTTCGGGGTGACGGGCAGGTCGGTGAGGGCATTCATCAGCTAATCCACATGATCTTCCACGCGGTTCACTTTGTCCAGATCTATGTTTTCATAGTTTGGGAGTGAATGCGAACTCCAGGTGGTTTGCAAAAGCTTCAGCTTTCTTGCGTCTTCATGTACTACGCCGTTTCGATTGTGTATTGGTGGGACAACAGTAATGTTTTTTATCCAATGCTTTCTTTATCTGCTACAACTTCACATGGTCATTCAGAGCTTCTAACTTGGAGGTCGAACGCTCCTTTCATAGGTCTCGCAGTTTGTACCTGATTTCCACCCCCACTGGTTGGCAAATCTGGGTTCCTCTGGGTTCTGCATCTTGGGGAATCTTCTGCGGATAGCATTTTACTGTCAGATAGGACCCTTAGGAAGTGGGTGATAAATTATTTTCAAGGGGTTTTCTAAAAAGTGGATTCCCCTAGATATTTTGAACGAGAGAAATAGGGGGAGGTTTTGAATTAGAACTCGGTGAAGGCGAGCCAAGACATAGTGGTAATTATTAAGAAGGAAATTCAAAATTCCCACCCAGTTCTATCAGAATAGGATTGTGATCTGTGTCTAGTTCGTAGAGGGAAGAAATGGTGTGCTCAAATCGAATATTCTTTGCCACTATGATATTCAGTACATTCAGCCATCTTACAAATCCGAAGTGGGTTGGTTCCAAGGCCCGTTTACTATTACGTTGTTTCTCAAAATATATCTTTGCCGATGATATCTAGTTGCGTTTTGTGATCGAGAGTTTCATGCTCTGTATTTTGTGTTCATATCTCCCACAGTCAAAGTCTGTATATTACTGTCTAGTGGAGCATTTAATTCTTCTAGGTATAGGACTGTAGTTCATGCTTTGTATGCTGAAATTTTCCGGAGGAGTCCTGACATTGTGGAGACAATAATCATGGAAACCTTTAGGCGCTCTAAGTGTGAGAATTCTATCCAGTGGTGCTAGATTGACTTTCAGACGAGAATCGCTGTTCCTTCTCCTGTCGGTACGGTACTCCACATATCCAGGTATTTGAAAACTATGTCTTACTGTAAAACAGGCTTCCTAGAAGAGGGCTACATTTACAGAGTATCTTCTCAAGAATTCTGGCAGGCTTTCTTGTTTGTGGATCATCGACATTTATTTTGCAGCCCATTGGTTATTGAACAGGTTGCAAATTTCTATCGTGAATTATAGAATTATGTTGAGGGCTTTCTTACTGTATCTTGCTGTCGAATAACTATGTAGATCTGATTCTAAAAACAACAGATGACAATTCGGAGATGTTATCCATAGAGAAATTAGATGGAGTAGCACCTGGCGAAACTGGATTTAGTTTGATTTCTGAAGGACGTGGGGAAGATTTTAAAGGGCGGCGAGGCTTAGTGGGATCGGGAGCAGATACTACCATGTCTTGAGAGTCCTTAAACCTGTAGCTTGACCTCTGGATTGGACTCTTGAAGAAACAGTCTTCGGAACTGATGGAGTTATGATCTCTATTATTTTCGCTTTACTCTTCACAGCAAGAAGACTAGTTTCATCAATAATCGGTGAGAGCTTCTCGGCGAGGAGCCAAGATTTACTGTTTTTCACATGTGAATTTTGCAGGCACCATCTTGGAACCTTCTCTGTAATTCGTCACGTGTAAGCCGTTACAGTGCAGTACTGATATTCTCCACACTTCACGCAACGGGTGGTATTGCTGCTCGTCGTGGCCGAAACGTTGGCAGCGGAAACACTGCGTCATATCAGTTTTTACTTTCGGTGTTTCAACAGTGACGTTGAGCTTTAAGACGAATATTATGATGAAGAGTTTTCCCGATTTAGCATCTGTACCACAACCATATGCATTGACACACGTCCCTATGCCTTGTGTATTCTGCTGGCGGTTATAGAGTTGAAACCTTAAGCCTTCGGGTCCTGGTGCACCTCTTCTATCGGAATGGCGAACAGAATTTCTTTTATAATTACTTTCAACGATTTTTCAGAGTGTAGACGGTATGCGAAAAATTAGAATCTTTTCTTCAGAAAGGCTACCACTTTTTCTGTGATACTCAGAGTAGACTAGTTCAACCCTAACGCCTTCCGCGGTATTTTTAGCGTTCTTGAAATGTGCAAACTGGAATGCGATCAGGTTCCATTTGTTTTTGTTGATAAATGATAATGGGAGGGACTCTCTCTTTAGTCTCGCTAGCTGCCGGAATCTGATCCATTTCTTCAACTGGTAGTTTGGAGTTTACATGCTTGCATCCCTGCGGTGTCTGTGGAGAGAACTGTATTATTAGAATTTATCGACGTTCTTGATTTGACATCATCATCGTCCCTGGCCAGTTCGCCTTCATCGCTGCTGATTTGTTCAATAGCCGCTTTCAGGTAAACGAGATCTTCTTCTATGATTTTCTTGGATTGGAATACATTTAGCTGTAACACCGGTGATCATCAGCTAGTGCAGACAGCATCTTTGCGGGCGATTCAGAAGCTTCCATAGACCGAGGGAGTCTCTTCGGAATTGGTAGTGGAGTTCAAGGCGTTGGTTGACATATCCTATTTCTTATTTAATTCAAGTGGTTATCGGATTAATTCGGGCAAATTCCTCACCAATGGTATTAGTGGTGATTTCTAATAGCAAACACAGTAAGTCAGATTAATATCAGAAATGATCAAAGCACATCTGTATTCCAGCAAGTTAGTCATACGACTGCGGTTGAAAAACTAGCCAATGAAATACGAATATTTTTATTGCAATACGCGAGAACCTTTTTTGCGATTGAGGTTCCTGAAGAACATATATGTATTTGAAGACATTCATTCCGTTATTAAAAAGAAATTATTTTTGTACAAATTTATAATTTATGGTGTGTATGAATACTTTTCTGATCGATCGTACATAATGAAAATTAATTCTTGTAAAAATCATTGCATGTTTTAAAAGTATATGGAATCTGAACAATTTTTTGACAAAACCAAATTTTTAAATAATTTTCGCAGTCTCAACAATGAACACATGATGGTAACATTTCGCCAAAAAAATCGAAACATTCCCACTTCGTTGACGAGTACGATTATAGATACGATTTTTGGGGATCCGAAGGAAGATTGTCTTGCAGAGGATAAACGCCATTAGTTGTGCCACTCTACTAAACAAATTGAAAAAAAGAAGTTCTGAAAAATGGTCTGGAATAACCCACAAAATTCCTCTTTCATTACAAGAATGCGTCCTCTCATACTGGTCAAATTATTGATTGTGTCTTATCTACTCTACCCAGATCTAGTCATAATTGAATTATGCCACAAACTCATATTTTCTTTACTGGAGAAATATTTTGGTCCGACGAGGAACAGTAATGGAGCAGTATTTTAAGAATTTTGAGCAAAATAATTAGAAAAATAGTAAATGGTGTTTCAGCGCCATTGAGTCAAATACATTGACCTTGAATTTAATGCTCTAACATGTTTGTTTCATTTTAAATCTCACTATTCGTCGAATCATCTTCGTAGAATAATCTTGATATTTTGCATTATGAAATCATATTAAATTTCGTGATGAGATTCGAGAAAACGAAAAATTCCGTCTCTAGGAAGGACACTGATACGGATGAGGGTACAGTTGCTTAATTTTGAGTAGTGACTACTTCCGAATTGGATATTTGATCAAGGACCTCCCTAAAATTTCTGCAATAGTATGAAACATAACAACCAAAACAATTTATTCTAGACAATTATTTTCAATATAAGATAGCAATTATGAATATAACTTTGAATAGTACATAAATTCTATTCAATTCTATCTATGCTATACTGAAAATCTATTGGGTTGTCGAGTATCTTACTGATGAATATTTTCAGGAGGATTATTTTTTTAGCAAGATGGGTGGATGCTCGGCACATTCTGCACGTGTTGCGAGAATGTGGACACTACCACAGCTTGGACCCAATAGATTGGGAGACGTATCTCAAAATGATTTTTTAAGTAATTTTTCCTGAGCTGTTGTAATTAATATAATGCTTTGTTTACTTTTACAGTATTGTTGTACCTATTAATAGAAATAAGTATAGACAATTTTTGAAATAGTAGTGTTCGATGATGTTTATTTACGAGTAGAGTTAGTATTACATGAACAAATAAAAATTAATACATAAAAGAGTAAGTCTTCACTAATTCGGTGACAATGCTACATTGAAAATGAATAAGACGTATCTTCGGCGGTGAACTTGATTGAAGCTAATATGTTTTTTGGTAAAATTGTATCCATTTTCTTACAATATTTGAAGGATAACAATTTATCTCAAAAATTGTTTACTGTGTAGTGTAGCTGAATATCACACTCTGATAGTTTAAAGTTAGATTACAAACATCGTTCTTTTGCAAACCTGCATTTTGATATTTCACTGACTGCTAAATCTATTCAGCATCACACTGTATAAGCAAAGAAGTTTGTATAATGGGACAAACTTATATTATTTTTCATAATATTAAAATAATTTTATTTTAAAAACAAAACAGTTCCTGTAAATGAGTAAATTCGTAAACTCAAAACAAATAATTATAATTTACATTTCATTTCCACAAGTTAACAGTAACACCAATGTCATTATCAAGGGCTACAAAACTAAATTACTCGTATATAATAATACTCAAAGCTATTGCAAGGACATCGTTAAGGATTACAAGTTTACTCTTCACAAACTTCAAAGACAAGTTACCGAACACACTTCAAAAATCGATCATCTGTGAATGGCTTAAGCTAGTCACGTGGAAAATCGCGTTTTGCCTTTTCACCACACCAAATCGCAAATTCCTAAGCCGCATAAACTACTTATCTCTGTTAGTATTAGATACACAATCTATTACGTAAAACCTACCTTATTTCTTTAGATCTCAGACTATACACGAGAACCACATTTGTGGAAACATGACTCTACTACTGAAGGATTATATATCGTATATATCCAATGAAGCGATTAAGAAATCCACAATTTTGCATAATATATAAATAGCATTATTCCGCTGGATGCCTCTCTGTTAACATACAGCCTGGTTTTTCTTGCCTATTCGAGTAGCTTTTAATGAACTGTATATTTTTAAATAAGAAGATTGATATACAAAACTTCTACAGATTGAGTTGCTTTAAAAATTTTCGCAAAAGGTTTTGGTTTTTCATGCTAAATAATATGATATACCCAGTAAGCAAATGGTCCTTACTTTTTCTGATGAATAAATCTTGCATACAATAACACAAAATGCTAGTATATACTTTAATAATAAACTAAAGAAAAAAGTAGCTTAAATTATGACGAATTTTTAAAACATAGTTTTTAATCCTTAATATATCGCATTCTGAAAATTATATATTAAGTATGATAAAATATTGATCATAATAAATAATTTTGCAGCAAGAATTTTAACATGCTTTTATGAATATATTGATGATCACTTACAACTTATTATTTTATAGAATACAAGGGATATTCACTTACTTAATATTAATCCTAACGAACAGGCGGTAATTTTTTAGTACAAATGCTCATTCTATACACTGGGCCATTCTTCGAAACCACTCATCAAACTAACTCATTCACGTCTTCTGAAAACTGGGACCTTTCGTCAGCCCACAACATTAAGAGGATATTTAGCGCTAGAAAATTTCTTCCCTGTCAATCCCTTTCTCATATGAGAAGGAAACAACAGAAAATCGCATGGAACGAGATTTGAGGGTGGGATGAATGTTCAAATAGCTACGGTCCTGGTTCTGCCAAATACTAGAAAAACTACGCCGGTCATGACATATCTGGAAATGATTTCTTTCTTTGAGTTTATCTAAAATTTAAAAACAAATTTAAAACAGTGTTCGAATAAACAATGTAGAAGAATTAAAAGACCATATTCTCATCACCTGTAAGAAATTAATTCATGATTTCTAAGGTTTAGTATATTGATTATAATGCGTAATAGGACTTGTTTTCTTCATTAAATAAATGATTTTGTAGTAAGATGTCATAAGAATAATACTTAACTGAAAAACAAGTTGATGTATAATACATTCCCCGGGCAAATTAAATAAGGATCGTTTACAATGAACAATTACTTCCCAACAAATATTTTTATTACGCATTTTGTAAATTTTAGTGAGTTTTTTTTAAATAGATTATTTTATTGAATATGAAATACAATTCGTTAACGACATTTCCTTGATTAAGACCAATTTAATTATCAAAGGTTGCGTGAATTGCCTGCAATGTATTGACATGTTTTTCTTTAATTGAACATAGTAATATCTACATTATGTTCAAAGGTTTGAAAACTTTAAAGTATGCGTGTGTGTATTTATATATATATATATATATATATATATATATATATATATATATATATATACATTAAAAGCGCATCATGGCTCTCGCTCGGATATATTCGTCAATGGGCAACGAGAATTTATTCTTCGCCAATATGCTTCATATCGGACAGAAAAATTCTTAACAGTGGTAGTTGGATGTTATGTTTGGAGTTAAATAGTGTGTTCTTGTCTCTTGTTACAACGTACAAATAATAACGTATTAATAAATTTCTTTTGGATATATGTATGTTGCAGATTTCATTTAAATTTATAATTAAAAATGCTAATAATTATTATATTAACTGCAAATATAAGAATTTTGAAAATATTGGGCCTGAAAGTTTTGGAAATTTTACTAAAATGTTCGTGTATGTACATATAAACATACTGCTGTGAATTATCAACCCAGCATTATGTAACAATTGTGATTATGCAATATAAATTTTCATTAACAGATTTATTTTGATGTATTTAAGGAGAGATAGTTTATTCAAGAAAATTTAATTTATATTTCGAAGGACATATATCCAATTAAAAAACAAGAATCGATAAAGATCTATCATTTAAAAGTACATATATTTCAAATAATTTTATATATATTGTAAACAATAAACAATTACATTTAATGTAGCATTTGATTCCGAATTAATTTAATTGCATTGGAAATAATTACAAAATTAAATACGTGAAGTTAAAAAAACGAAATAGATAATTAGTGACATGACGTCAGAACACAGAGATTTTATTCATGTTGCCACAATATTTGACAGCCTTATTTTTTGAAGTGTATTTCGCTCAAGCTTATTCAGCGATCAACCTAATACGTATCAAAGAGGGAGCACGGACGATTCGAAAGAAGATAACATTATTTCGGTGTAGTAACATGTCGTAAATAATTAGGAGAAGTTATCGTTATTTCGGTTTAGTAATATTAAATTGAATTTCTGTTTGTTTCCTATTTTAAAGTCGCTTTTGATTTCTTGTTACGATTTTTGGGCAATTCGATTGGTTGAATTTAGAATATAAGAATTAGTTCAGGGAGCTGAGCGATGCGGATGATAGCCCAGGCGCTCTCTATTTTCGTTTTGATTTTATGCGTTTCAAGCAATTTTTCATTCGCAGAGCTTTTTTAATAATCACGTTATGCAAGTAACACAGGCCTGCAAAAAATATTTTCTAAAAATTGTTTTAACTTTAGTCATTTCTTGTGTGATTTTCAGTGCTGCAATCAAACGCGAAACCGTTCGTTTCTATCACGTAAGATTTTCTCAAAACAAATATATTTTAGGAATAGTAAGCCAAATACAAAAAATTACGAAATGTATATTTTATTTTACATTTTATTAAAATCTGAATTAAACTGAATGTTTAATAGTCCTTGTAGCTTTTCACTTCCCATCAAAACTTCGTTTTGTGCTCCTTCTGCTATAGGATCGCTGGGGATCGTCTCTATTCAACATCCAGTAGTGGTTTGCTATCATGTTAACATTCCACCTTCCTTGATATCGCTTTTCCATTTTCTTTATATATGGTAAATAAAAATGTCACTGACCTCACTGTCTTCTTCACTAGCACGTTACAGGAATAAGAATAGTCATCGCTGTGATTTTTAGGTTCCTTCCACACCATGGAATGGCAAAAGGAAACGATTGTTTTTAGCCTTGACTCCAATGACTCAATTCTTCAACACAAATTGAACAGACTTTGTGGGAGGGTCCAAGGTTTATCTTGATCGCCTAACGTCATCCCAAAGTAATCGAAGTAAACTTTTTTAAAGGAATCGGAAGTATTTCTTTGTTTCTTTTTTACAACATAATTACCACAAATGTAGTAGAAACAATCGGACGAAGTAACACATGCTCTAGAAGCCATTGTAAATTATAATCTGCGTTGTTGATTATAATTAACAACAGAAAATATAAAACGAAAGACTTGTCACTTCAATAAAACTCATAAAACACACGTGTACAATACAGGCTCAAGAGACACACTATGTGAGAAAATCAAACAAAGGTTTGACAGCTACTTAGTGTTACCATCCAACGAAATTAATATTTCCTACGGCCAATTTAAGCCTAATTTTAATTATTAAGATTGAACACTGTAATGCTTACTGCGCTAAAATACCTAATTATCGATAGTTTTAGGTAAAATTTGTTAATAAACTGTGCGCGATGGAATTATTTTATTATTATTTTTTCCGTATTCAGCGTATAAAAAACTATAAAAATCATTATAATATTTTGAACAATTTTTCCATCGCAGGCCTGCATAATAGATAAGCAGATAATAGTCGTCGTAAACTAAATAATGGAGATTTGAAATTATTTTATTAAATTCTTACATGTTATAATTGTGCAAAAATTTTTATTAAGAAATAAAAAATATATACATACATATACATATGTATATGTATATATATATAAATATATTCTTATATATAAAGTTTGAATTAGTATATTTAGTTTATTCACTTCAAGTGTACAAAAATTAAAATTTTATTATTTAAATAGAGTGACGAAAATCAGCATTTCGTTTAATTTCATTATCTTCTTCAAATATATTTTGTGTTGTAATGGAATATACCTAGTCCTGCTATAAATACTGATATAAAGGCTTTTAAGTACAAAAAGAAAACTGCAAGTTGGATTTAAATTATTTTTTGATAGTTTATTTTGGCAATAGTAAGCTACAAAATACAATGCAAATTACTCTAAATGGCCGCCATTTGCCTTAATACAAAGCCGAAGTCTGCAGGGTCACTCACCAATCGCTGTACGGACGATATCCATGGGAAAATTGTCGACTGCTTCTGTTAACGCTTGCTTCAATGATTCCAGGTAGCGATGGGATCTTCTACAGACCATGCCCTCTAATATTGACCACAGTTTGTAGTCGAGCGGATTTAGGTCTGGGCTTGCTGACGGTCAATAGTCGGTACTAATAAACCCAGGTACATGATTTTCAAGATATTGCTGAGTTGTTTTGGCCTTGTGAGCGGGCGCAGAGTCTTGTTGGAATATCCATGGTTGGTTTTGGAACATGATGTAGTTCAGGGGCTGCACTACATTGCTTAAAATGTCTCGTTGATAGTTTTTGGCCGCTGTTTTAACACCTTTTTCACAAAAAATGCAAGGAAGTGACACCGTCATAGGATACTCCCCACCAAACCATCACTGAAGCAGGAAAATGACCTCGCTGAATCCTTGGCACCACTTCACTGGCTTTCTTGGAGGATCGTGCATACACCCTATCATTCTACTTGTTAAAAGTTTCTTCCACGGTAAAAATTTTTTCATCAGAAAACAGAATTTTTTTGTAACGCTCTTTGCCGTACAACGATATCAGGTGGCTGCATTTTTTCTTTCTATTCTTTTTTAATTCAACGTTAAGGCGCTATCCTGTTTGTCTTTTGAAACCTCTAAGTCCTAGGTCTTGTTTAATGATACGGCTCATGATTCTCGGAGCAATACCCATTTCACGAGCCATAATTTTCTGTTTGCGGACAGGATGTCGATTGATGCGGGGCCTCACAGCATTGATGGCCTGTGGTGTACGAACTATGCGAGGCCTGCCAGATCTTTTACGGTCGATTACATTTCCAGTATCAATGAATAACTTAACAGTACGATACACAAACACACGCGTAATATTTAACGGTTTCAATAAATCAAAAATACAGGCTCTTTCTATTCCACACTTATGAAGTGCAATAACCGCAATACGGCTCTCTTTATCCGACCATTCCATAATGACGACTCACGCTATAGTGAAATTGTTCGGCACTTTTGTAAAGCATATATCAAATGTCAGAACTGTCAACATAAAATTTTTGTGCTTTTAAGTTATCGTCTGCAAAAAGGTGCGTTTACACTTGTATCAATACTTATGGCAGGACTAGGTATTTATAATATTTTTATGCATCTTTATGTATAAGAAATAATAATAATGCATAATTTCTTTACACACAGAAAGTTTGGATGTAATATGTTATATAATATTTTATGTGCATTCTTGTAAAAGCTTTAAGCTTTTCTTTATATATTTCAACGTTTTGATGGTATTTTGTGTTTAAATTTACGAAAAAGACCATAATTTTTATTTTTGACGAATATTTATGTTTCGTTTACAAACAATTTTTATTTTTCTTTGTAACAAATGTTTAAACGTGTTTTAAAAAAATCAGACGATTATATCTTGCTACAATTTATATCGTTTCTGAATACAAATGAAATACATATTTCTTGAAGATTTCTTTAAAATAAATGAATGTTTACTGGGTATTCATTAATTTATGGCGGATTGTGTATAATAAGTATTCTGTAACAAAAATTATCATGGACAACAACAAAAGCATCAACATTAGTGCATGTCTCTTGTAAGATGAATTCATCATCTAGGCGAACCTGGTCACATACTAAAACCTAATCTGTCTATCTCACGACATCCAATTAAGCACGCTCGAAGAGAAGAAGAAATGCCTCGTACACACTTTTAATAAAACCGTTGGCGACAGAGCAATCCTCCAGACACCTGTGTGCGATAAAAGCGTTCCGTTTTTGATATATTAATGCTGCAATTCCTCCTCTCTTCTCCCTTCTACCACTTCCGAGCAATTTCAGTGGATCGTTTGTGTTGTCACCTCAACCGGTGCAATATCTCGACCAAGTGCATTCCTATACAACCGACGAGAGATGAAGAATTTGAATCAATCCGTCTCTTTTTCATGGCTTTCCATTTTTGTTTTGTGCATTCACACATACGTCTGCGTTCTGCATTTAATATTTTTTTTAAATCTAGAGAAATATTCATTTTATTTTTCTTGCAATTAGTGAAAATGATAAAATTCAATTTGTTCTGCGTTGTACAATTTTATTGTTATCTATATCCTAGAATAAGTTTAGAATTAATACTTCCACACAAACTTGAAGTATATTGGCTTATCAGGGTATTTACGTACATGTGACACATGTTTATTTAGCAATCTCATGTTATATGCGGTTCATTTCAAGCACGATATTTTAAAAATTTGAAATATAACAAGTAAGCGTATCAAAAGTATTGTATAAGGCATAGAAAGATAAAACATTACTAAGTGCAGTATGTTGAATATATTGTTGTAGAGAAAGTGTTATTTCTGCAGATGATCGGTTTTGTCAACGCACAGTAGCGCGCTTGGTATGAGTTTAGGTGGCGTAGAACAGAAAGATTTTGTTTATAGCCATTTCTTGCAATTATGTATTAGTTCGCTCGAGGCTTCTAGTGTATGTATCGCTGGTTCAATAAAACGAACAAAGGTGAGTGAAATTTTAAGTAAACGAATGAAAAAATCGAATATGAAATTCAAAAGTGAAAAGCAATTATTCCAAGGAATATAATACTAAAATGTTCTCGAAGTAGTCTAAATAGAAAGCTTTATCATTATATTGTGTGGATATCTTCTTTGTTTTTTCTAGCAATGGAAATACAACGCTTATTTACTTTTTTCGCAATAGCTATGGCAATGTGGTTCTTTTAACAGCTTTTATATATTTACTATAACTGCTTCAAAAAGAAATTCCGTCTTTACTTTACATGCCGTACTAGTAATTTTCTTAGTGCACTATAGTAACTGATAGTTTGATCGAAAACATCGGTTTTTTAATTACCAGGGACAGTATGAAAGCATTATGTTAATATGCTATTTTATGGGAGTAATATCGTATATCTTAATAGTTGTTATAAAGTTCTTTTAAAGGCTGCGTCTATTTTTTTAGAGATCCGTTAACATTGTATTTTTCGAAATATGGCGCGGTATACTTATATAGAAATTGCGGCCCTTTGTTAAGTAACTCCTTTCCTAGATTTGCAGCTACTCATACTGATTTATCCAAAGTATCTGGGTTTGTATTCTGAACAGAATAGATTACTTGAGGTAGCTATAGAACCTATTTCTTTGAAATCTTTCTGTATCTATTGTGGTCCCCATATTAGAGTTAGCTTCATTCCTTTAGTTGGGCTTAGCTTTCAGAGGGGTGTTTTGTTAGGTAGAGTTCCGCTTCTGGATGTTTATATCCGATTTACAGAAATCTCATATCTGTCAAGTCCCCATATTAGCATAGAACGTGTATCACAGAATCTACATAGGTTTTCTTCTATTAAGTCCATATTATTAATGTTTGTTGAACTTACAACGTCCTGTCCACTATCATAATAATAATTTTTCTATTCATACTCAGTATACACTACAACCTACAGCAATAGCAAAATTAAGCAAGATACCAAGACTTGTTTATCTCGGCATTTCAGAGGCAACGAACAGTATTCCAACTATGCTGATGAAAGTCCTACTAGACCTTCTTTCATTTACTTATAATGCGGACGGGGAAGTATGGGGTTACACAGACTGCAACATTACTTAAGCAACTTTACGGTTACATCTGCCCATGCTTGTATTAGTAGACATGTAAGGTATATGTCTTGACATGTTAGTAGATTGCAAGACAGCCAAACACGCTTTTATTCCTCTATTTAAAGTAATTACAGAACGACGTAAGTGGGTACAAGGGTGCTCTAATGTGTTACAATGTGACCAGATTTGCTACACAGACGTGTCAAAGATCGGAAATAGTGCCGGAGTTAGTGTATACTGTTAAAGCTTGGAAATAGCCTGCACATTTTCTCTGGAGAAATACGCGTTGGTGTTTCAGGCAGAGGTTTACGTAATTCTGAAATGTGCGAAAGAAATTAATAGAACTTATTGACACAAGCGGATTCCCATTCTTACCGGCAGCCTTACTGCATTAGAAGATTCGAGAAGTTCTAAAATTTTGTCCAGGCTAGTATGGGAATGTCGTGAAGAACTGAATGAACTATCACGGTAGAATCTAGTAAAAGTTGTTTTAAAAACACTGGGCTGATGAACTTGCCAGAGAGGAGTGTCTAAACGCACTATCCAGGCACCAATAAGTAGATGGACAAAAGTTCAACATACAACAATGGAAAAATAGACCCAAACATGAACATAGCCAAGTCTTTATTGGCGAGTCGTACCTTAAAAGGTTTGGGTAATTGCTGTCACTGGAAAGAAACTAGTCTAAAATAACAGGATATCTCAAAGTCCACGTACCTGTTAGGTAATTCCTAAATAAAATTGGCAAATATGATAAAAGCTTTAGTTTGAAATTGTGCAATAGGCTTCCAGAGAGGGTTAACTACTTCATGCAAGTTTGTGAAGGATTTAATCACAAGAGGCCCGTTAACTATGGCTAACTTAAGGTGGTCCCAACACTTTGTGTGTGCTTTGAGGGCCTCTATAGTCGAAGAGTCTCCGAAAAAAATACAATAGGTCCTTAGTAAATTTTGGTAACTATTTTGTAGGGGATTGTTTTGCCGGTCGTTAACCGAGCCTTTTCATTTTTCTCAAAAAAAGACGTTCGTTCTGAATACACTTTAAAAGACAGACAGAGCTATCAGGAATACAAAGCTTACAAATTTTTGCTCCGTAATGACTGACTACACTGTCTAAACTTCAACCTTCACAGCTGTTTCACCTCCCTATATTAATCATAATGTCATCTATAATTACAAGGGGACTATATTATAGAGTCGATCAAAATTTACTTGTACTATATTATTGTCGGTAAAATGCCAACACCGCAATAATTGAAAATTAAGAATTAATTTTTAATATTATATATGGATTTAAGACTCCTGAAATGCTAACATATCAGTGGAATGTGTTTACAATTAAGTGAGATTATACGGTTATACAATTTTCTTTAAAAAAATTCTGATGTGGTTAAAAAGAAAACGTAGAGCCCAATCCTCGTATACTTTCTAAACAAGGAAGTGCAAGCAACAGTGTTAATAATCGATAGTATCTATTTAGAAACCACGGTTATGTTTATAATTTTATAAACCGTATACAATAGAACTGTAATTTTACTTTATGGCCCATCTCGGTCTTGCTATAATTTTTTCATGTTGTAATGCATTTGATTCATCCGTTCAACATTCCCGTGCGTGAATATACACTGACTGGATAAAATGCATTCGATTTAGTAGTTGAAATTCTTGAGAGTATATACGCGCACTTATCCACGCGCTATTGTTAACCAATATAAAGTTTCCAATGTCCCTCTATCAATAATTTGAATTATCTCTCTTGCTTTGCTAGTAAAGATACATTTTTTTGCAAACGAAGTTCAACGGTGGTCTGTATAGTTCAGAACTGCTTTTATTTTTAATAGTATTTGTACATCTTAGATATTCGTATCTTTCAAACTGAAACCAAAACGTCGACTTTTCGTTTAAAATTCCTCAACAAATCAAAACTTGCTTTAAATTCAAAGCACGTTATCATCTCTATCGCAACAACAGAACAAATATCCCTGTACTTCTTTTTCTCCTGTTAACTTTCATCGTGACAATACCGTAAATAGAGATCACAATCAAAGGATTTATTTAATAGACTTTTGTGTGGAATAATATTTATTTTAAAATAAATATATGTATAAGAGAGCGATCCGTATCTGGAGTCTTTCTTTGAAAACTGGACAGGTAAACAGTAAAAAAGTCAAGCGGCTAGAACCTGAACGGCTTCTTTTCTGCTCCAAACAGACATAAAGACAGTATTGTCTACAAGAGAAGAAAGGGCGATGAATAGAGAATAATATGAAAAGTTAATAGCGTATTTAGAACGAGAAAGCGGGGAAAAAATCCATGACTAAAGCTTCTGATACGGATCGTTCTATTATGGTCGTTATTATTATGATTATTTCTTGAATTGAATGCGAACGGATTTTTTTCTAAAGAGTTGATATCTCTGTATTATTCTTTTCTTGGTCCTTGTTTGGGGTAATGTATTTTTTAAATTTCGAATTATTCTTTTTTCTTCTGTCGATTAACATTTTTATAAAAGTGATTTCAATCCTTTATGATACCAATAAAGAAAATTCGATAAAAGAAATCACTATATACAGCTATATCCACATATATTAGCATTATTAATAAAAGAAAAGATGCAATTATATAAATAATGCTACATATACGTTAATAATACATAATTTACTTATCAATTTTAATAGGCCGGGTATATCTCTGCAAAGTCGACAGTTACAACGCGCATCTGCTTCTCCCACTATTCTCGTTATGCTATTTTTCTCAACTCATTCCCATTTCAAATCCGGTAATGTAGACACCGTCGTTGTAAATAGTTCCAAAAAAGAATATCGGGTTACTAAATTATAATTGTAAATGATTCTTTTAATGTTATGTTACGAAAATAAGTAAAATGAAATACATTACTAAAAGATCACATAAAATTATTAATACATAAAATGTAACAGTTAATAAAAATTAATAAATATTTTTAAAAAAATTTATTTAATATCCTCCAACTAAATGAACATCCAAAATTATAATTGCTAATGAAGAAAAGGATAAATCAAAGCAATTCTAACAAGAAAAGAACATAATTTTTCCGAAGAAAATTTAATTAATTAAATTCTATTAATAAAGGACAAGAGTTTATAATTTCTAAAAGCAAATTTTTCTATGCTCCTTTCTAGAAGTAGAGTTTTGATTTATATTTGAAGTTTATTTAGTTTTTTGCAATAAATTTTTCGTGTCCTTTATTAATAGAATTTAGTTTATTAAATTTACTATATCTTTGGGAAAATTATTATTTTATTTATTATTCATTGCGTTTATTTCTTGATATGTTTATTATTAAATTTCAATAACGGTTTATTAATAATTATATTGCGCTTTATATGATCAACGTAATGTGATGTAATACAATTTACTCATTTTCGTAACATAACACTAAAAAAATTTTTCGTTCGGTGACTAAACTTCTCCAATTTCAGATGACGATATTAAACCTCACGTAACATTTTCTTCGTCTAATTTCACATAAATAAAAATAGTCGGGGCAAGATACTTTGTTCTCGATGTATGTATGTATATGCTGTACTAAGGCGCCTGTAATTGTTAAAACAAAAAAATATTGACTAATTTCACTTTTCTAAACAAGCAACTACAAAAATACAGCTTTAGCTGATCTTTGAGTTAAAATAAGAAAAACATTTTCGAACCTACATACATTCATAAGCTCACTACTTTCTTGATCCCGTGAAGTTATTTTTTCCTGTTCAACAAATGCTTCGGATACACTGTATGATCACATAGATTTGCTGGTACAAGAAGTTCATAATGACACTTAATTTCTTGTTGCATCTAATTAGATCAATGTTTCAAAGGTTTTCGTTGGTTGCAGAACCATTTCCGAAATTAATGCTCGATGTTTTCGCATGAACTTGCTTCTTTAAAACATTTTAACGTTGTTTGAACCGACAACGTAAGTACTTTAATTTTCACGTTATCGTAATGTGAAAATCCAAACGTACTCAATAACGTAATCTAGCTTTTTGATGATAATGAAAGTAAAGTTCTTGTTCAAAAATACTATTCTAACTAGTTATTTCAATCTTACGTTAAGAGAGAAGAATGGTAATGTATTAAACATAAAACATTAAAATTCGAGGAATAATACAAAAACGAATTTTCCACAAACAAGCTGATAATCAGTGAGCAGACGTACTATATGATCATAACTATCGTTTGAAAATATTTGTGAACATGCAAGAGAGGATTCCTCCACTCCTCTTATACATTGTATCAAAGAGCAACATTGCACATATATGAACTCGAATGATTTGTTTCTCACCGAACAAATTTATAACATACTAATGTGTTTTAGTGTTCGTTCAATGTGTAATTATAGAATTAAAAACGTTGAAAATTATTTCACTTTAATACTAGTCCATGATAACAAACCTAAGAATATAAGTAGTAAATCTGGCCCGTAGATTTCCGCGGTCGTTATCTATACTTTCATCTTGGCTTCCTTATATTGATATCAAAGAGATCTGTCATATGATAAAATCCCAAAATTCTGATATTGTGATGGGCGTCATTAACTCTTTAGTCCAAAGAACTTTCAACATCTTACTAGTATTCTCTCCCCCGGGAATTAAGTCATATCAAGAAATACCCTTGTAAACAACAATTTCTCTAAACATGATATTCAACGGACTATAGACTGACATCTTAATCCTAGAGCTTTAATAACCATATTACCAGCAGACATCATCTCCTCTCTCTAAAGTCCATTTACCCTATATACAAAGCATCACTGACAACATTAATAGAATACTTCTTAAAAACAACATTAGACCATTTTTAAATCCTATTCCAAGCATTCAGACCCATTTTCTGCAAAAGATCGTATTTCTCTAGTATCACTTGGAGTGTACAGCATTCCTTGATCGTACGGTAGTGTATATATTGACGAAACAAAGTAGTCTGTCGGGACTCGTTACTCAAAACAGAGCGTTGTACCAGGTTGCTGCACGTAGCTGTTTCCATATCCAATTCCATCTACCAAAATCATGTTCCGCAATAATCATTACTATGGTCGGAAAGTCCGTGAATCTATAGAGATCTGTAAACACCCCAATAACCTAAACCGTGATGTTGGTTATCCTCTACACAACGCCTAACAGCCCTGTACCTCCAAACTTCTCAACCGTAACCGTAACGCTCCAGTGACCCGTGACCAATATCCGTATATAAACCCCCACACCGCAGACTTTCTTATGTCTAAATAATTTATACAGAGAAAAAGCATTGATTCATTAAAGATATTACAGTGAAATATACAATAATTTTCCAAAAATAAGCCAAGTCTTTTTAACTATTTAACAGATTACAGTACAGACATCGTAATTTTATCAGAAACATGATTAAAAAAGATTTCCCATCGAACAATCCTGCTATCCATAATAAGTGTGCGATATATTCCTCAACATTAAAGAATATCTTATGTCCATATGGACATCAGAAATTCGGACTGTAAGTCAGTGGTCATTTTTCAATGTCCACTTCTGTTAATTTCCCCCATTCACAAATAATTTTAACTTTCGCGGATATTTTAACTCACGCAAAGTGGATTGGGTGAAGTATAATAGTTTATTTGAAAATAAACTGCAAAATGTTAGTTCTCCTGTTTCTTATAATATTTTCCTGGACTCTGTCTTAGAAATAGGCAACGCTATTATTTATTTCCCAAAAAGAAGTGTATCACCGAAGTTCATTATCCCCATGTATATATAGTGGCACAAATTAGTTAAACTTATAAATTTCTTATCAGAAACTTTAAATAAAACAAACTAATGGATTCGTACTTAATTGCAAGAAGACACGCAGCCTTAGTGAAATGTGTAGTCTATAAAAAGAAGAAAGACCATTTCAAAAAATTCTGTAATAAAATCAACAGAGAAACTCTAATAAGGTTTGAAACACCAGCAGAACATACAAAGTAATTATATTACTGAATCAAGACCAAACATACTGAAATCTATTTTTAAAGAGTTTTTTTTTTCAAATATTCCCCTGATTATGTAGCCCTAAACTAAGACGTAATTTTTAAGAACGTTCCTAATAGGCGAACAATGGTAATTGATAAGGATTTTTCTTTTACAGAATTGGAAATTTCTCTCAAGCATTAATACATCGCTCGGGACAGACAGCGTTAGATATTCAATGATATCACACTTACAACAAATTTTGTTGGACATTTTCAATAATATTTGGAACACTGGAAACATACCTCGGGAATGGCAATATATAGAACTAGTTCCCACTGGAAAATTAATTGAGAGTTTAATCAAGAATAGATTGGAATGGTGGTTAGAAAATCACTTAACGCTTCCTCGTCATATATCGGGAAGAAAATAGTTATCAATTGCATAACGTCCTTATTATCTCTAACTGGACAGGGTCTAGTTAACAATCATTTTAAGATTGCCGCATTTTTAAAAATCACAGGCGCATACGATATCATCAACATTTGAATTTTAATGAAACAATTGAATTAGGATTATCCTACAAAACAATTTCTTATATTTTCGCCTTTTGCATCTCAAAATTCTTTCTATTAAAGACGGTCCCTTTTATTTTGGATATAGAAAGTCATTTAGTGGTCTAGTACAGGGCATCCCTCTCAGCCCCGTACTTTTTAATACATATTCCATTAACTGACATCTACATCTTCAACAGTATCGAAATATTGCCATAGGCTGACAATATAACTTTATGCAAAAAACACATGCAAAACTGGATACGAGTTTGAATGTATGGAACGCTTCGAAAAATTTCTAATTACAGCAATAATCACTATTTATCGATTTCGCCAACTAAATCAAAAGTCATACTTTTTAATAGAAACATTTCTGAACTTCTATATTATCCTATAACATAAGTTTCACACTATGGCTTACCAATAGTTAATGTATGCTCCTACTTATGTCTTACGTTCGACCAGAAATTTTATTTCCATCCATACATAAAAAGCTATCAAAATTTTTCATCAAGTCATATCTTATTAGATCATTGAAGGGAGCTGATTCCAAGGCCCTTAAGCCACCATCTTCGGTAGTGTGAATTTTTCTTGTTTTATATACTTCCTTTTATCCATAATATAGATCGGAAAATTGGATAAAATCAGGTTTGAATATCTAAGAAACACTAGTGCCTGCATGAGATCTTCATCAACTAATGCACTGTTAGTACAGGAGGCTCAATATACTTGGCGAAAAAATTCATCATTAGGGATATGTCTATAGAGAATAATAACTGCATAACTCATTTATAGTCTATATAGGGCTCCTGTAATCAAAGCAAGAAAGTCAACAATAGCATTCTGCCCATTTTAAGGGAGGCATATAGCAGTTGTCGTGAATCAAATCCTCACTTTCTACTTCCTCCTTCCGAAATTACTGTGTATTCTTCACCAATTTTCATTATCTAATCATGGTTTAGAAAACTAATATTTATCAAATATTCTAAATTTAAAATCAAGGTTTTTTTCATAATTTTATACTGCTTTAAATGGATGGCTCAATTTCTGTCTCTAAACCAAAATCATCATTTGGAATATTTTACCAAAAATTAAAAGTAAACACATCAGTATCTATTTCGCCTGAAGGCACTATTTTCACAGCCGCATTAATCGCTATCCGAAATGCTCTCAGCCTGATGGTTTCACACAGTATGTGTAAAGAAATTATCAGTATTGACTTGAAAAGTGCTACAGAAGTAACATTCATTAGTAGTCATAAATATAGAGGTCTCTCACATGTTAAAATCCAAAGATTCTGATATTACGATCATTTGGATTTCTACACATATGGAAGTAGAAGGTAAAAAAAAGCAGATACTTTGGGGAAATTAGGTAACTTGTCAGCATGAAGCTTAATAAAGGATTAGCCAATGATGGAAAATCTTTGCCAAAAACTAAGGAAGTAATTACTTTTAAATTCAGAACGAGGTACCGAGGGTTCAAGTGGCACTCTAGATTGTTCATTGTTACGTTTAATAGACTACGTATAGGTCCCTGCCTTACTAAGGAACACCTTCGTCTTATTAACGTATTGGATTCTGATCTTTATTCCTGCGGCATAAAAGGAGATCTCAGTCTTACATTTTTTGTCTGTGAAACCATGCTCTCAAACTCATGCTCTAATTTATATTGATTATTTCTAATTTCATGCATATTATAGTCATTTTTTCATTGTATTTCTTAGGATCAGTAAAGTCATGCATGCTCTCAGAGGTATGTTAATAAGAAATTTTATGTTTATTTTTGATAAACTTCTTTAAGTATGTAGCTGGTTTTAAAGAAGCTCACCGCATCACCTTTTTGCAGGAGCAATAAACTAAAACTACCTGACTCAGAAGAAGAAGATGTAAGCGGCTGGCAAATACATTGGCAATTTGAGGTTTATCCATATTATTCTCATCATAGTATATTCTGTTTAATATTCTGTTTCAATTCTTCCTCCTATTGTTAATGGCCAAAAGTTTTTACCGTTAACAATAATTAAATTTTCAATATTAATTAAATGTTGACTGTATGCCTTACATAATTAGGGTATAATAATATAGCTATGTTGTTCCTTTGATTATTTCTTCTAAATTTATTAACAGCGATGAACGAACTTTAATTCGGTCTATAGAGTTGCAGAGTCGAGTATTTCAAATGATAAATTATATTGAAAATGTAGTTCTTATCTTTTCGCATTATATCCCTTCCTGGACATTATTCTTTCTGACGTTTTTTCAGGGAATCCTTTCTCCACATCTTCTATTATCTCATTGCATGCCGTACAGATCTTCCTCATGTTTAACAAACTTTTCTTATACTAGTAATTATTATATTATAAGGCTGATATATTTTAAAATATACCTTAAACTGTCAAAAATTGTTAAGAGCATTACATCACATTACATTATCAAGCATTACATCCAGGGCCGCTGTTAATATTAAATAGGGATTTTGTCCCACTTTTTATAGTAAAACGTCATTATTAATCTTCGAAAATAGATCCGAGTCGAACAACGATCATCAGCTAAATCGAATTCTCCTTTTTAACTTCTCTAATCATCTTAGAATATTTTCAGAACGCCCACTCCAAAAACACTATATAAATTTTCTATCACAACTAACGCATTGTTTCTCTTTCCAAATCCATACAAGAAACAATGCCTCATGAATTTTATTTATGTACATACATGCATCTATCTGGTTTGCAAAACACATTGTGACTGTATTATGAGTTTTGTGTATATTTTGAGCATAGAGACAAATATTTTAACCCCATTACGAGAAGATAGAACTTTCCAACAAAATTAATCACAAACGAACATTTCTACAATGAAAGAAAAGTATCTTATACATGGATTCAATTCGATGTGCAATATTAACGTTCGTATTCATCTACTATATGTATGTATGTATATACTTGAAGCTTACACACGCATTATCATACGTACCCTAATATAGAATTAATACGTTTTAAAAAATCTTATATTACACGACCGTATTTTGTATATGCTCTTTCTGTATTTCAATGTTTGCATTGTCATGGAGGCCTTTACCTGGACTCCGTCATGGGAAACTTGCCCTGTTTAACCGGACAGGTATGAAAAATTAGGAAAAAAGCAGGTGATTTTTTGTTGCAAAAATATTAGAAACATGGGAAACCCTTTAAACTCCCACACTTTACAATAAGATCATATACTTGTTTGCTTACGGTGAACGGGTTAGAAGGAAAAAGGTGCACTTTTGAATAAAATTATTAGGCCGTTTTGAATAATAAAATCTGATCCAAATGCATTTCCCACGTTAAAATTAACAACAAATATTATTAAAACTGTAACAATTGATCGTTAAATATGACGTTAGAAAATTTATTATTGTGACTTCTTTAGTCTAGTAGAAATGGTTATAATAAGGGGAACTTGCCCTGTCGCTTCCACAACATTCAAAAGACTTCCCCAAATAACATTCGAAGTGACCAACTTTTACACACTGTTTTATGTTCCGTAAGATATTAATATCTAAAACGTCAGACAAACTGAAAAGAATTATCGTAGCGTGTCAACATCAGAAACTGCTTCTTAACATTGCTGAATGACTCTTCCTTAATTTTTCTTTTCTTAATTTTTTCAATAATCGTTTTCTTATGTTTCAGTAATGTTTTAAATGAAAACTGAATGTTAATGTAATAAAAATGCAATAATTGACTGACACTAATATTGACATGAAATTAAAGATTTCTTGTCGAGGTAGTTTGTATCCTAAAATGAAAGAAATGTATTACCGATTATTAACACAAATTCTTTAAACATATAAAATTAACGAATTGATTTAATTGTTTGTTGTTGTGAATACGCCTACTTTAAAGAATTTGTTTTAGAAACAATTATAGGAAGTAGTTCAGTCAAGCATGAAAAATATTATAATTTTCGACAGACGTGACATAAGCAAACTCTTTAGAAGTTTTCATATTTATACTATTCTAGTGTATAATACTAAACATCGAGCAATCCTAAAGAACTTTTACAACTCTTTCTTGGACCACTGTAAATAGTAGGTCGTGTTATTGTAGAATGGTACACATATGTATGAATGCTTAAATTTGGCTACTACTAGTAATCATCGGAAACCCTATAAAATTACGAAAATAAATATACAATATGTCAATGTGAATGGCTCAAAAGAGATATATTTGGATTTAATTAATATATCGGTGCAAACGTTCTTAGCGGTCTCCGATGCATAAGTCCTCTATTAAATTAGAACAAACAATATATCGAAAATGCTTATTTGTTGCTACTCAACATTTCGTTTCTTATTAATGAATAAAACAATCTTTGCATAAATTCACAAAGTAAAGTAAAATAACTTTGACATATGCCTAACAAACTATTTTTTGAAGTACCGACATTCTAAAAACCAAAAACGCTACGAACTTATGTATAAAATTGATACTTAGCAATTCATATGAACATTATTTGAAAATGTTTATCTATCGATATCCACGATAATAGGTGATTACTTACAAAGAAGACCAAGATAGACGCGGTATTTAATAAACACTACACCATAATAAAGTTAAATATTCAAATACAGAATAATTCAAAATAATAATTAACACCGGCACGAAGATGGAAATAATTTATTATTTCATTTGAGCTTATAAATCGTAAGTATGTATATTTCATGAACATTAACTTATATATAAATTCTCAATCATAATTTTAAAAACGTAATATTATTATTATACACCCTTTGCAGTAAGAACATGCATTGTAAATAAGTATGAAAAACTAGTTTACAGACGAAATAAAAGCAAGGAAACTTGGTATATATATGCAGTAACAATTTAATTATGCAAAACCAAAGTTATGCCTGTTAATTTCTTTTTGTTGTGTCATCATGAAGCATTATTAACTATATTCTTTGGGTACTTTTATCGTGCACATGTTAAACTTCCAACGAGGACAGTTATATTTGTCACTCCACTTGTTATAATGCCTAACACATGAAAAAAGCAGTTAAAAAGACTCGAAAGTCATTAGCAATCAGGCCGCGTTGCTTATTTATTAGAATTCTCGGTAGAAATGTGTAAGTGTTAGCAACTTCCTTATCTTCAGTGCGCTCGTACACTTCTCTTCTTCGCCGACACTTTAACGAATGTAGTTTAACAAAAGTTATGGTTTATATCTCTTAGGGATTTTTTATCTATAAACTGGTAGATTTCGTCTGAATTGGAAGAATTTAGAAAAACATTTAAATATACCGAGTATCAAAGATATTTAGTTTCATTATACACTTTCTTGTAATTACGTTTCCGCCAACGGACTTCCTCCCTACACACCTGACAATCGAAAACACTTTGTGAATTAATTTGTTTTAAGTTAATTATCTCTTAGATGAGATTACAATATAGTCAATTAGTCAACATGTACAAATTCTTAATGTTTTAACGATATTCTTAATTTATTGAATGGCCAGAAAAGTTAAGATAAAACATTGTAGTAATACATCATATAGTATATACATACATACACATACATACATACATACACACGAGAGCCACACATAAACAAACACACAAATATATATATATATATATATATATATATATATATATATATATATAGACACAATGAAGTCGTATAATAAAATTCATAAAATGGAGGCTACAGTAACTTTATACAATGAGCAAAGTTTAATAATAGATCCTATTTTGATCGGCATTATTTGATAAATTTATGAAGGCAACAACATTCTTTTAAATAGCAACCTATACTTCTTTTTCTTCTGTTTGATAGTCTTTTATTCGCTTTTTGAGAGTGTAGGGTATCAAAGCATCTAGTAGGTACTGTGAAGTGTCAAGCACACAATGTTTTGTTTATGTAAACGTCTAATTTCAAAAGGCTACTTAATATTACGTTTTTCATCACTACGAATTTGTCTTACATTTAAAATACACCTAAACGAAAGACAGAAAAAAGAAATAATAATATTGGTTGGTATCGATGACAAAATTTGTTCCAAGAAGTATGTCTCTTACTCAGTGAGGATACTCAGATCGTCCGCCCACAAGTCATACAACTGTATCCAAAATTATACGAAAAGTTGAAGAAATGGCGCATATTCGTGATCTTGTCGAAAATAACCGCCCTTCAATTACAGATGTTTTATTGACTGCCGAAAAAAGTCAAAATTTGTTAAGTCGACTAATAGGATTGTATTGTAACACAGGAAAAACAACAGTTTTAAAAATACATCGTACAGCAAAATATCCTTATAAAAAGAAAATAGTAGAGGAGCTAGGAGAAGACGATTTTTACGTCAGAATACAACTTTATGAACAAATGAGGAATATGTATTGCGATGATCCTTCGTTTGTGCAACGGATCATTTTGTATGCATTGACTATGTATGTCATTGATCAGCTGAGATGCAAGAGTAGTACAATCAGCATTGGCAAAAGATCAATGTATGGGCAGGAATCGTTGATAATATAGTTTGGGAACTTTCTTGTCTAATGAAACGCTTAATGGAGTTCAACATCTACATTTTCGCCAATCTGTTTTATCCGTTATTTTAAAGAAAAAGTAAGTATGTACTGATCAAAATATTGTTTATATATAACTGTGTATAAATAAAACTAGTTGTAAGTATAATGAGTTGAATTTTCTTGATTCTGCATTATAATTTTTAATTCACATTTGGAAACATTGCGCAGTGGGTGTAACTTCATTCACATGATTTTTCAGAATTATGGAACTCAAAGTCAGCAGAATATTTGATGATAAGAAGATAACGTAAATCAATATAAAAGAAAAGAATACAAACGAAAGTACAGATTTTGAACTTTCAACGATGATATTTCAGCACCAATGCCTTCATAACCGATGGACTATTTTTTGTCAAAAGATGGTATATCTGATGATCCTGAAAAAATATGCCTCTACTGAACTTTATAATTAGAGAATCAAAAGTAAACAAATAGAAAAAGGAGCTCTGAAATGGAACTAAACGTAGAAATAGTGACAAGATGTGTCGTTCTTAAGTTCTGAATTATTGCCGAAAAATATTCTACATTAACGCAGTGCATGCTTGGAAAGACCATTAGAATAACATTTATCTTATGATGAACAAGTGATCCCTTTCAAAGGACACCGGAACCTCAAAACTTGCAGTACCAACTAGTAAATTGTCAGCCGCTAAAAAAGGTATATCGAAGTTCAAAACGAGCCGAGTTTGGGAGCCTCCAGTAATGTTATATTTAGAATGAGACAAGTTATCCCTGATGGTATGCACTATAAGTTTTATTACAACTATTTTTCCAGTGTTTCATTAGTGGAATAGACGACGCAAAGAAAAATTAATTCCGTAGGTTTTGTAGGTACAAACAGACTTCCAAATTATAAATTATGAAATTAACCGAAAAGGGAGTAGTAATACGATATATCACAACAAACAATGCGATGCCAGAAAATTAATATACATGTAGTCCAGTGGTATGCTGATAAAATTGTATCGTCAATTTTCAACTATTGTGATACAGAATATCAAAGTAAAACGCTTCTTTCATTCTGATAACGAGAAAAAAGACTAATATGTCAAGGTGTATAATAAGCATATGGGTGGAGTTGACTCACAAGATTCACTTGCATATAGAACTGTATCCAACCAAATGAAGAATCGGAAGTGTCAACATAGAATCTTCTGTCATATGTTGGATTCTGTTGTGGTCAATGCGTGGTTACTTAATTGTAGGATCAAGAAAATGTGTAAACGAGGTGTCTCAATAGAAGATAAGATCAATATCTTCAAGCAGATTATTGGTTGCATTGATCTGCATCAACAGAAAACACGAAAGGGTGTAAGAAAATGTCGTGGAAAGTCGAAGTTGAAATTAAAAATATTATTTGTTTGAAATTGTATAATAATATAATAATAAAAATTCTGAAAATCTTTTAGTGTAAAAACTTGAATATATTGATAACAATAGAGAATAATTAATTTTTCTAATAAAAAATAATTTAACATTTTCTTGTCAATCATTAATTATCTGCATATTAATTAAGAAAAATATTTTCTTTAGTTTACAAAATTTTAAAAAGTTCGTAAAGTAGAGACTAAATTTAGGAAGTTAAATATTGCGACTACCAAATTCACTTTCATTATTAATACTTGATTAGTCAATTAATTTAATATCAACCTTTGCTAGACACAGTTCACGTTCTTGTATGCATTTATGTGTGTATGTATAAAGACAATCGTCTCGTCCGATTTATAATTAGATCTATTTTTCATTTGCAATCAATGATTCATGGCTTCTCGCAGTGTTCAATATATAAGACAGCGGGTTCCTCGAAATGGTAGAAACAATCCGATGAAATATTTGAATTACAACCGCGTCCCTTATAAATTTCATTCTTATACACGTGCAACAGATATGACTATTTGTAAGAAAGAGTTCAACGCAAAGACAGATGAAAGCTATATCGAAAACATAAGGAGATTTCGTTTAAACCGCACTGTAGGTGGCAACCTACATTTTAAATGAAATTTCAACCCTATTAATAGTGCGAGGGTAGGGTTATTTCTTATGCTGTTCTATTTTTTATTTGTTGGTTTCTGTACTAGCTTTTTTACATGACTGGTTATCAAAATAAAGCATGGCTTATTATTGAAATAATATACAAGGACATATTATTAGGGAAAAGAACACACGCCCTACCTAAATTATGAAATATTTTTTATAAAATGTAAAAAAATACTTCCACAAACAAAATCTTTTATAAAATTCCAGCGTACGCATGTAGTTCTTTTCAACAAGCAGTAATGGATAAGAGATTTTAAAAAATCTACGCAAATAAAAAAAGATTGTATATATTATCTACTAATCCATTCAGTTGTTCTATACACATGTACGAGGTGTGACAATTTAATTTCCAGATTGGTTACGTAATATCACCCGTGATGTAATCGTAGCACCAAAGAATAACACAAATTAAAGATTATCAAACAGGTACTCGTCAATCGTATAATAACATTTTTATATTACTAATGGCATTGCTGATTCTTTGGCAAAACAAGCCATGTCAGGCGCAGATATTATATCAGAGAGTGTTTATCGGTAAGACATCTTATTTATAATGTAAAAGGAATTCTTGAAAGCATATGTTAAACAATGGGAAAGCTCGTATCAAAATAAAATGACCCAATATGCCTTAATACATTCAAGTATGTTTAAGAAAATATGGCATCAATAATTAACACTCTCCAGATATAGTTATACGTCGACCGCTACATTAAAATTTGGACATGAAAATTTCTGGCACATCTGTATAAACTAGGTACTGGAATATAAGATGGTTGATATCAGCGTAAACAGTCCACACTTAGTAAGTGTAAGTGTAGACTGTTTACGCTGATATCAACCATCTCATATTCCAATATTCAGAGTACTTAATTCAAAGAGAATCACTAAGGAATAAGCAAAACACTGACTAAATTTCACTCTATATTATACAGTATGTATCAGCCAAATGGAATAAATTCGATAATAATTAAATAGAAGGGTGTTCGAAAAAACGCTCGGACACGTCGATTGGGATTTTTAGTTGCGTATTTTTTTAAATATAAAGTTTATATACAGGGTGTGTCATGTAAAAATGGTCAATACCAACTTTCTTATTTTAAATGCAATACCCTGTCAAATATTAAATTTTTGGATTCTTTAGAAAATTCCAGACATATTTTATGTACAATGTCCTATACCTATCTTCGACTGTTTCGGAAACACACCCTGTATATAAACCTTTTTTTTAAAAAAATACGCAACTAAAAATCCCAATCGACGTGTCCGAGCGTTTTTTCGAACACCCTTCCATTTAATTATTATCGAATTTATTCCATTTGGCTGATACACACTGTATATTTACTGCGACTAGTTTCGTCTGTTAGAACATTATCGATTGTTATGGTCCTAACAGACGGAAATAGTCGCAAAAACTATATAATATAGTGTGAAATTTTAACAGTGTTATTTATTCTTTAGTGTAATGGAATTTCACAAAGTAACGACCTCAGCAATCAACTGCAAAGATAATATTTTATTGAGGCAATCATCCACTTGGGTATAGAAATGCCCACCAATATTATGCAATAATTAAGAACTAATATAAGATTCCTATCATCATGTAACATTAAGATATAAAGTGAATGGATTTGATATTCTTTCCTACCTCCAGCTTCCTGGTAAACCTAGCAGAAGTACCGAGGACGCGGTTCCAGCCCGGAAACTAAGACATTTGTATAAACTGTAAACATGGTATTCTAGATAATCACAAATACGGTTTCCTTAAAGGTAAAAATATAAACATTATTGAAAATTATTATTTTCTGCTATTCCATCGTTAATTAAATTCACAGAAATCAATTAAAAATTTTAGCGCCGGAGAAGGACTCGAACCTCTACCTACCGTTTTCTAGAATGCTGCTCTACCAATTAAGCCACCAGGCAATACAACTTCGAGTCCTTTAATACGCCATAAATTTCATTATGGAAACAGATCCAATATTTATTTTAAAACTTATAGTCAAGTTATTATGATATTAATAATTATATATACATAATATAATAAACATATAGTTAAGTTCTTTTACGATGGGAATTAATGAAAATTATTATTTTCTGCTATTCCATCGTTAACTAAATTCACAGGAATCAATTAAAAATGTCTGCGCTGGAGAAGGACTCGAACCTTTAAAGTATACAACTTCGAGTCCTTTAAAACGCGTATGGCGTATTAAAGGACTCGAAGTTGTTCTGCCTGGTGGCTTAATTGGTAGAGCAGCCGTCTAGAAAACGGCAGGTAGAGGTTCGAGTCCTTCTCCAGCGCAGAAATTTTTAATTGATTTCCGTGAATTTAATTAACAATGGGATAGCAGAAAATAATAATTTTCATTAATTCCCATTGTAAAAGAACTTAATTATATGTTTATATATAATTATTAATATCATACATACTGTTCTCTTTAAATTTATATCGCAATCTTTGGAACAAAAAGTAATACTCTGCGGTTTCTTACTATCTGTCGGGGGCGTTTAATAGTGTGGATTATCGCACACTTACTTTAAAATCAGACCACGTCCTGCATGGAGTAGTCATTGAAATTAAGTTCTAAAAAGTCAGCCTTTTAGTTTGAGTCCTGTCGTATAGGTAGGAATCAAACAACATACCATACTGCTCTATATACTATAAAGGGATCAATGCTTACTTGGTTTGAGTCCTATCTATTTCACTGAACTCAAACTATAAGGCTGACTTTTTAGAACTTAATGTCAATGTGGTCTGCTTACTGGGTGTTGTTACCTGTTCCCTGCTCGTATATTAGGAAAAAATCATAATAATTAGTTTCAAACTTGGATATAATAAAGAGGCTGCTTCAGGTAGAATAGTTTGTTGACTACTTTCGTAGTTTATACCTTAGATGCATGCTCTCTATATTGAAGGATAAACTTGTTCCAACAGAGTACTCACATGGATATGCTACGAGAAATAAAATTGATTACACAGGCTAACCATGAAAGAACTTTTCTTATAAATTTGCCTCCCCTTTATGTTTTCGACGTGCTGAATCCGAAAATGAACTTTAAAATACCACAGGACGAAAAGTTTCCTCGCATGTTTATTTCACGTTATTTCATTGTAAACGTATAATAATTCCTATTTTGAAGTTTTTAGGCAGAAAGACCATAATTACGAAAATGTAGTTCAAAACATGTTGAAAACATTTCGAGAACTTGGATGTAGCATGAGCGTAAAAGTGCATTTTTTACACTCACATTTAAATTTTTTCCATGATAATCTTGGAGCTGTAAGTGGGGAACAAGGGGAGCGTTTCCACCAAGATATAATAAAGGAGATGGAGAAATGGAGAAACGGTATCAGGGTCGTTGGAATGTCAACATGATGGGAGACTACTGTTGGACCCTTCTACGAGCAACTCCAGAAGCATCATATAAAAGGAAAAGCTACACTCGAACTTTTAGCGTGAAGAGGTTAAGGAACTACAAAATCTTTAGATTTATACGTAAAAAACCGTTCATATTCAAACTTACACTACCATTGTAATAATAAAATGTTAAAATTTTCAATTATATTCTGATAATAAATTACGTACCTTTAAATCTTAACTATATATTTAATACTATCATACCCAACAAAAGATAAAGATTGCGAAAAATTGGAATGCGGTACAAAGAAACCGATTGAAAATTTGGAATCAGCACACCAAAATACATAAGAAACAGGTTGAACTTTGAAAAAGTTTTTAAAAATATTTATTGGTTGACTTGTGTTATTGATATCAAAGTATAAATTGTCCCAAAATGAAACAGGTCTGCCATATATTGTTAAAAAGGAATCATTCTATTATTAATAACACCCTATCAACTACATATGTTTCACCGATATCACGGATCGTCAGGTTGATTTGTGTTATTAATGAACGATTCCTTCAGAGTGTTTATCATATCTTTCGATACCGAAAATAATGAATAATATCATATCTCCCTCTCTCGAACAATACATAAATGTATTGACCGACAAAGCAAGAACGCTTCTATCTTACATATCGGAGACTATGTTTCCAGTGTATAATAGACAGAAACTTACATCTAGGCTTTACGCCAATTAAAGAATGTTAAAAAGGAATCATTCTATTATTAATAACACCCTATCAACTACATATGTTTCACCGATATCACGGATCGTCAGGTTGATTTGTGTTATTAATGAACGATTCCTTCAGAGTGTTTATCATATCTTTCGATACCGAAAATAATGAATAATATCATATCTCCCTCTCTCGACCAATACATAAATGTATTGACCGACAAAGCAAAAACGCTTCTATCTTACATATCGGAGACTATGTTTCCAGTGTATAATAGACAGAAACTTACATCTAGGCTTTACGCCAATTAAAGAATGTTAAAAAGGAATCATTCTATTATTAATAACACCCTATCAACTACATATGTTTCACCGATATCACGGATCGTCAGGTTGATTTGTGTTATTAATGAACGATTCCTTCAGAGTGTTTATCATATCTTTCGATACCGAAAATAATGAATAATATCATATCTCCCTCTCTCGACCAATACATAAATGTATTGACCGACAAAGCAAGAACGCTTCTATCTTACATATCGGAGACTATGTTTCCAGTGTATAATAGACAGAAACTTACATCTAGGCTTTACGCCAATTAAAGAATGTTAAAAAGGAATCATTCTATTATTAATAACACCCTATCAACTACATATGTTTCACCGATATCACGGATCGTCAGGTTGATTTGTGTTATTAATGAACGATTCCTTCAGAGTGTTTATCATATCATTTCGATACCGAAAATAATGAATAATATCATATCTCCCTGAAATGAATGATTCCTTTTTAACATTCTTTAATTGGCGTAAAGCCTAGATGTAAGTTTCTGTCTATTATACACTGGAAACATAGTCTCCGATATGTAAGATAGAAGCGTTCTTGCTTTGTCGGTCAATACATTTATGTATTGGTCGAGAGAGGGAGATATGATATTATTCATTATTTTCGGTATCGAAAGATATGATAAACACTCTGAAGGTATCGTTCATTAATAACACAAATCAACCTGACGATCCGTGATATCGGTGAAACATATGTAGTTGATAGGGTGTTATTAATAATAGAATGATTCCTTTTTAACATTCTTTAATTGGCGTAAAGCCTAGATGTAAGTTTCTGTCTATTATACACTGGAAACATAGTCTCCGATATGTAAGATAGAAGCGTTCTTGCTTTGTCGGTCAATACATTTATGTATTGGTCGAGAGAGGGAGATATGATATTATTCATTATTTTCGGTATCGAAAGATATGATAAACACTCTGAAGGAATCGTTCATTAATAACACAAATCAACCTGACGATCCGTGATATCGGTGAAACATATGTAGTTGATAGGGTGTTATTAATAATAGAATGATTCCTTTTTAACATTCTTTAATTGGCGTAAAGCCTAGATGTAAGTTTCTGTCTATTATACACTGGAAACATAGTCTCCGATATGTAAGATAGAAGCGTTCTTGCTTTGTCGGTCAATACATTTATGTATTGGTCGAGAGAGGGAGATATGATATTATTCACTGCCATATATTGTCTTAAAGATTTTTAACAAATTGCCAGTTGTAATTAAAAACTGTTGTATTTTACCTATATACCGCAGAAAATATTTTAATTACTGTATGAAATGGAACCCTATAACATTAATGATTTTTTAAACACCTAATTTTCATGTATTTATGTATCTCTTCTATTTACTTTTTCTGACGTTAGGTATTTTTGTTTCTGCAATCTCATAATTCTGCAAAGCTTGCAGAATCTAAACATTTTTGATAAACAATGTTATTTGATGTTTACCATGATTGCTTTTCTATTACGTCGGTTATTGTATGTAAAATTAGACTTTATTCCTTTCCCACAGAGCACAGATAATTGAAATAAATTTTTCGATTTACGGTCACTCTGTTTGTTGTATGAAAGAGGTCGGATTGTTTCATCTGTTGAAAAGAAAGCGACTGATAATAAAACCGCAGTGCTTATTTCTAAAGAGATGATCGTAGCGTAAAGCGTGACGTTCTTGAATCGTTCCAATTTTAAGAAAGAACAATAATTGTCTCTGTTCCACCAAACATGTGCAATGGATACTAAGTGTGCTAATGTGTATCAAGTAGACCTTTAAATCAAACAAGACGATAGCCACTCCATGATATGTCTGAGCGACTTGGTGAAAACGATCTCGTTAATTTGTTTTTTCAAACAGAAATATCCTACATTAATGGATACTTACAACGCATACCGATAAATACGAGTGTATCCGTTTTCGAAATAGCAATTTGTGTTCAAATGATCGAATACTTTATGTTTGTGAATGAAATCTAATAATTTGTAATCGTTTAACGGCAAATGTTCTAATTTTTTATTAACATGCTTCTTTATTCATATATGAGTCTGGTTTAAAACTTCATAAATTCATGTAAACTAAATTAACGGGATATTTTGACACTTACTTTTATTTTTTTGTATTCGTACGAATGCAGGAAATTTAATTCTTTGCATTGACAATGTTTGAAATTCATCTAATAATACAGTTGCTATTCGATGTAAGTCCGTAAATATTTATGGGCCGCAATGACTTGTGAAATTCAGTAACTCTTTCCAAGGGACGGTACGGTTCGATTTTCGTGACCGCTTAACCACAATTATCGTATGTTGCAGCCGATAAATGAATAGACTCGATTTTGAATAACAAGAAGAATGAAACATGTTTCAAAAAATACAGTTGAAAGTCATCATTTGAAAAAGTTTGAATCATCGCATCAATACGATGACATTACTATGGCACTTTAGGTGGTCCATATGCCTTCCAATTAAAGAATGAATAATTCGCTGGTTATTCTACTATTTATTTTGTCTAAGTTTCTTGGAATGCGAATGTTCATATCATGAAATATAATTAATTTCTTTGACATTGTCTGCGGACACTTTATAACGAATTTTGAACTGAATAATCCTCGAAGGAACAAGCATAATATAAAGCTTACTGCTCCAACTAATGAAACGAAGCTCTGGTATTTGTGAACATCCAATCCTATAACTGCGTATAAGGCTTAGAAGTCCATATCATTGAGTTTAATTAAAACAATGTCAAGTAAATATGATAAAGGATGTAAGAGCGAATTAAAAACAAAAAGATTCTCTGCGAGATATGATACGCGATAACCGAAAGTATTATTCAAATATACACGATGGTACTATACTGACACAAGAGGATTACATGCGTTAAAATCAACAATTTTAAAGAATTTTCTTGTAGAATGTATATGATAATCTAAAAAAAATTAAATCGATTACACTCTTGACAATAATAATAACTATAAAGAGAAATAAATAAATGAAATTATATTGCTTCTAAATTAAAATTAATAAATGTTCTAAATATGATTAATTTTGTATTAACATACACAACAACAGTCGCTCCTAATTGTTTTTCCTGAGATATCTATAAAAATATGTTTTAACAACTTTGGTTTACTGTGGAGGATACGCCAGATTATAGAACTGTTATTGTAACATGAACTACTTCATAGTATTGTGTCATGTATGTTGAATATGAAACATGAAAATCCTGTTTCGATCAGTACAACAAAACATCATCTAAAAGAAGCCGATTTTCATGGACGCTTGGAGAAAACCATTGTTGTGACGAGGAAATTAGCGAAAACGATTACAATAGATGTAAAATTATCGCAACTGGAAGCTGAACGATCGGGTTAGGGCACTTTGAACAGACGAGTCCAAGTTTTAAGTTTTTGGGCAAAGGTGTAGGATTTTTGACCGAAGATCGAAACACAAGAAAATGCTACGCGAATGCGTACCTACGGTAGCGCTCGGGGATGTTTCAGTTATGGACCTAGAGGCGTTTCTGTACAACCAGAACGGGTGATTTGGTGCAAAAATAGACGGCATTATGCGTAAAGACGATTGCAAGAGAATTCTCGAACACAACGCTATTTCATCAAGTCTGGGATAGGGGAGAACATCTGGTTTGTCCATGATATTGACACAACACATATCGCTAAGATTGATAAAAGTTATTTGAACATTTACGCAGAAGCTAATGGGATGTAAATTATGCTGTGACCCGCTCAGAACCCGGGTCTAAGTCCCTTGGAGTTGCTGTGGGACGAAGTCTCGCAGCAACTCTGAAAGATTCAGATACATTTTTTAATCCTGTCATCAAAGAATGAAATTGGTTATTTATCTAAAGAATTGTGCCCGAACGATATGTTTACTTAATTCGTCCTTGATCGATCCAACACGTGGTAGTTACATGGAGCCAAATCGGAACTTAACATTCGAGCACTTCTCAAATGAATTTTTCCAAAATTTTCTCGCCTGAAAGAGTGTCGCCATAAATAAAAATTTCGCTTCGAATAAACATATCTTGCACAGAAAATGAGCAGTACGCATCTATAATCAAAAAATATAGTAGTAAAAAAGGCATGATGTCGTTTTACACTTGTTCTCATTTACTTAATATTCTATTTCCAATTGATAAGATTTGAACGAACTCTGCCTTCAACGAACTCCGCAGTCAATCGACGCAAAATTTCGGTAAGTTTGATACATCCGTCCAACAAAAATTTAATGATAATACTTTACTCAACAGACATGTACATTTTTCACTCAAACATAGTGCCAATAATGGTGAAGCTGCTCTGGAGAGCCATACTGATGTATTCTCTTGTTCTTGGCAACTTCACCTAATACACATTAAGGCGCACGGTTCGCCTAGCGTGCAGTAAAAAAGTTCGATTTTTATTTGATCCACACTCTTATAATAAATTGCCATCCACTTGAAGGTACGTTTCTTAGTAATACAATACTTCTTCATGAAACTCTTAATATTGAGAAATATAAATAATTAATTTTAGACTATTTTTTTAAATGAACTAAGAATGATATACAGGTATGTATTTTCAACAAGATGAAGCTATTGCACTTAAAGTTGTTACTCTTCAATATTTAGAACAAGTCCTTTCGCAAATTGTTTAAATAAAGTTAAGAAGCGTGACAGTTGTAAAGATTTGTTTTGTGCTATAGATATTATGACACTCATATATCTATACACTCGAATTACTAAACTATGCTATACAAAATACGAACAGTTTTGATAAATTAAGTAACTACCACTTATAATATCCAAAATAAGGAGAGGAATTCACGCTGTCATTAGCTGTTGATATAAAAACTATTAATACAACTTTTATAAGAAAAATTATTACTCAATCAATGAATTTTTAAGCAATACTGACGAATGATATTTTCCACTTTTATATATAATAATAGAGCGACTTTACCACACACATAACAAAACTTATTTAGATTACACAAGAACTAGGCATGAATGTGTCTGCAAAGAACGAAGTTTAAAATAAAAATGAACGATTTTTGATGTCTTTCCGTTTCCAAAAACTTACGAACTCATCCTCACGGCTCTACGCTAAGCTATTGCAGTTAGTCACATCTTTTATATAACGTGTGTTTATTCCTTAAAGCGTAGCAACCAACTAGATTAGAACAATAATGCAAACTTGACGTCCCTTGAGTGAACGAATCACATCATGTATGAACAAGTCTCTACGCGCATTAAGTTTTTCGAATAATTCGTATTTTGTACATACTGCTTAATTTAATCAGTCACTAACTTAGGGTAAAAACTTTGTCAGTGTTATTAAAAACTACTACATCGTAATAGTTATTAAAAAATAAGTAAAATCTTCTAATATCTCATAAAAATAACTGCTACCTATAATACATCGCATGATTAGCACTCAAAAATATTTTCCAATGAGTAAGCAATTCTTTATAATTATAAAATTTCAATATATCGAATTAAAAATTTGTACTAAAAGTTATCAACGTATATAACACTAAAAGTTTACCTAGCAAAATAAATTATTTGATCATGAGCAAGACCTGCTTATAATGCAGAATCGTTATAATATAAGCAACGGTATACACCGTTTGAATTGGTAATTGCCGAATTAACATTGCTATCATAACTACATATTTGCCACGTGCGTCCACGCAAAAATACCATTGTCAAATTGTCACGTAATGAACATCCTTTTAGTGACCATTTTAAAGACAATGACTAAACAATGATTGTATAATTATAACTTATTACAAACTTAGATTGCTATATGTTTATAATCCAGAAAAAATAGCAACTAATAAAATAATACTGCTCATTCGCCATAAATATTTAGACACTCAGTGATGATATGATAATACACACATAAATCGCTAAATTAAACTAATATTATATTTTTCCAAAATTATCGTATATACAAATAAAAGATACATAATGTTTCACTAAAACTATCTAATGTAATATTTAATGCCCAACGAAAGAAGTACTTTCGAATTAAGGTTAATCTGCTTCATAGCCCTCTCATCTAGTATCATTGCCACGAGTATTCGATAACGTCGCAATTATATGCTGATTCGAAAAGATAGAGATATATAAATAAATATAAAAATATCGTGTGCAAAATGATGTACTCTGAGGTGCTCTTTCAAATTTATAAATAAAAATTCATCGAACGAATGGTGGGTAATCCAACTCACCATCTACTCGCCAAGGATAAGTTGAAATTTGACTGTGTTGTGATCTCGCGCATTGTAATGAAGGGGACATGTTTGGTCAATAACGGTACATAATCATCCCAATTGGCATGTATTCAACAAGAATAAGTCTTGCTCAGTCCCGAAAAATGGTGGGTCATTTATAATGGATTCATAACTCCAACAAAACTGATTCGATCAATATCAGATTTCAAAATGTGATAGGGCCTCTTACCCATGTATTGCAATTATTCACTCGTGAACACTCGAAGCACATCAAAACAAATGGTCGCCTGTTTTTTCATAAAAACCGGTCATGTTGCAACCGTGCCTTTAGAGAGTTATAGAACGATCAATTCCGAATAGTACACAACTATTTGTTTGCCAAAAGTTTTTGAAGAAATAAGGAAAACAAACCGAAAACGACAGATCATTCTCCACCATGACAATGCGAGATCTCGCGGATCTGTTCAAACAATTAAATATTTGATCGAGCCTGATCTAACACCCTGTGTTCTCATATTTTGAAGACACCGCCTTCACAGTGGCAGCAATGCTTTTCGGATTGGTTTAAACATATGCAAAAGTGCATTGATTTTCAAGGAGAATATTTTGAAAAGCAATAAAACTATTTTCGATAATAAACATTTTTTTTTGTTTGCTATTCCCGAAATATAAACGGCTACCCTCGTAAAGCATAGTTATGAATTAATTCAAATCAAATTTAACACATAAAAGGAAAAATATTATCACTGTTGAACGTTACTAGGCAATACACAATTAGTTGTTTCTATGATTACTGAGTAGCTTTTCTTTCTAGTTCTATTTCCTGTTAAGGAAATATATTCCAAATCCATGTAAGTTTCACAGTAATTGGACTTGGTATGATACTTCTATCTGAATATTTAAAATTCTTTCTGAAATTATCGTTTTACATATATAAAAATATGTGTGTCTTATGAAACCAAGATATATGTATATTATATATATATATATATATATATATATATATATATATATATCTTCATAAATTATTTTCCTTTACATATTTTAAGTAAACAATTATACATTACACAATTTATTAAACAAAGAAGTTATTTTTCTGTACTGATTTCAATAAAAATAAATGTTTTAATTGACATGCAATCATTCAAATTATCTAGTGCATAGTTATATGAAAACTAATTGTAAATTAAGCAAAACGTGATAAACTTATTGACCTAAATGCATATTATGATTAGAATATTTAAACAATCGAAGGCATACAAGTGTATATGCTTACAGAAGTGGTTTACATCATTACACATTTTCTAATACCGAGCTTATGATCAAAAAGTCACTAAAAATTATTCAATAAAATTAAAATTAAAATTCGAAAGAATAATTGTTAACAGCTTTCGATAAAAATTTAAATATACTCTATATTAATGCACATAATCTACTTAATATATATGGAGGTAATCATTCAGATAACCTTTGCATCTTATCTTTACATTCTGTGGATCATCTCAATTCCTTTCATTCTTTTTCTATATTAAAATAAAATAAGGAATAAATAAAGAAGAAGTAATAAAAGTGTAATGTGTATTTAAGATTCTGTAGAATTAATAATTTTTATGAAGTCTAATAATTTAAAAAAATTTAATTTCTCCATTTAAACTTTAAACATTATACATAAAATCTTATACAGAATGGATCGCCTAAAAGTCTAGCTAGATTTTTTGACTATTTAAAAAAAATTATATATGTGTGTGTACATTTTGGTTCTCAACGGTACGGATCGCGTACGGAGTTTGTTTTCGTACGGGTATTTTTCGCCGTAGTTTACCAGGCGCGACACTTTTTTAATTATCTGCTGATGATGACAACTTAGTTGTCGAAATACTTATACAGAATACGAAAGATAATGTGGCAATACGTATAGACAAATCAAAAATTAACGTGGCAAGGGGTTATATATCAACCTTCAGTGATTAAATATATATTTAATTTATAAAAAATTCCTGAACACGCCTATTTTTGTTCTCAAAAGGACACTCGATTTATTTATTTTCCCTTGCGCTTCATCAACATTTAATTGGAGGTGACTTTCGCCCAATTAAATGAAAATAAAAGTAAAATAATACGTTTTTTTAAGTTTAAATTTTGTTTTAATGACCAATAAATTTAGATGGACTATTTTCTTTAGCTCAGTATATATATATATATATATATACATATTGGGGTGTTCACTCCCAAAGTCGAACAAAGACAATTAACAATATGTTAAATTATTAGGCCATTTGTTATTATTTCTATATTAAAGCAATAAATAAATATTAAGTAATAAAGGCTTCAAATAATTTTTTCAAGGGATATTTGCATCAAATTGTATGTAAGAACATATTTTTTCAACAAAAGTAATTATTATTACTCACCACCAGCAACGAATCTACAGAAATATTTGCATTTCTCAAAATTTTCCACATATTTCTGAATAGTGCTTGCAGATGGTTAGATCTAATATTAAATTTAACTGCAAAGAGATCTCGATCTCGTCACAAACTAGAATCGCTATGAAAGGTTTTCACCATAAAAACACTTCGTTGGTATAATTATTCATTGTAATAATTTGACAAATGTTGTCTGATTTTAAAATCAGGCCAATCATAGTTAAGAATTGTCAAACTTTAAATTAGTATTTTGAAATAAAAATCGCACTTTTAGTTTTGTTGTTAGTATCATTTGATTCTCAATCATTTTCTATTGATACCATTATCTATCCGGGCAGTAAATTTGGCAAGTAACAATCGTTAAAAGCGTTTTATACTATGTTAGATTCCTAGACTTTGAGAAGGGACGAACTGTAGACATAATCGCTACAAAACGATACACATTATCGATCTTCTTATATATTCAAATAAATTTCCTTAATATTCTTTCAGTTAATCAAAAATAAATATTTAGAATTTAAAATTACTTACCTACTTACATATATATATATATATATATATATATATATATATATATACATATATACAGAGAATCATAAAATGAAAACAAAATATTAAAAAAATTAATTTTAATTTCGCTAGCAAATCTACCTTTCTACGTAATTAGTGTTTTACATAGTCTCTGCTTTCTTCTCGCACACAAGGGATCTACAAAACTTATACAATGGAGCTCTAATTTTCACAATCTTTCAAAATACTTTCAATATTTTATGAACTTCTCCATCTTTGCAATTCGACTCTTTCACGTTTCTTCTGAAATCTGGGCGCACTGGTCATTCCACGCACTAAAAAGTTCCTCATCTAAATACTTATCAATATTGAATCCAACGGCAATTCTAAAATGTGTAGACGAAATTAATAAGAAGGTTATTGTCATGAGCGAATCCACATTATTAACGACAACCGAACTGCACGAGGAGCTTTGAGGAACCCTAAGATTGTGTTGGCGGAATATAGTAAAATAACAATGACTGTCGGGACACTAGGGCATCACATGAAACGGTAAAGGCTAATATGCTTGTTATAGTTCATATATTGGACCAGAACTTGTACTGGAAGTGTATAAGTGCACTATGCAGGAACGAATAGGTAAATGGATTAAGATTCAACATTTTAGATCAGTTACTGACGTAACGGATCTAAATTGCAAAAGTCTGAGGAATTGCTTTCACTGAAAAGAAACCGCTTAGAAAAATAACAGAATATTTCACACGCCACGCGCCCGTTCAATGTTTTTTGATCAAAATTAGAGGATATAATGAAGCCCTTAGTTATAAACTGTATAATAGAGCTCCGAAAAAGGTAATTCACATCTTATGAGAATGCGAGGCATTGAATCACAAGAGTCAGATCATCTATTGACAACTTAAGGTAGACCCGACAAGATAGGTGGAGTTGTATTGAATTAGATGCAGTAAGTACATTGGAGGGGACGCACAATGAGTTAATAAGACTGCAGTGCTTCAAAAACTGGTACAATCGAACGACCTCCAGAAAAGAGAGAAGAAAAGACGCCGTTTGTTCGAAACCCTGATCAATATTCAATTCACTGACAAAATTGTACTGTAAAATTGCTTAGTATTCCCGGTTTTGACTAAGATGAACTGTTTTCCCAGTTACAATTAGATCGAAACTAACACAGAGAAACTAACAATGAAATTTTCATAACGTGCAAATATATAGTTGTCTTAAATTTTTGTAGTTTTCTTTATAAATTTAAAGTTAATATGACCATTTTTGACTACTTAAAGTAACACTCGTAAATCTTTTTAAGCCGTCATTCCTAGCGATTGTATTCTCAGATTCGCACTAGAGTTTCATAATATAATTAATTATCTAATTGCATTTTCTTCTTTCTCTTACAAAAAATTTTGACGATTTGTTTCAGATTGTCGTCTTACTGAAATGCGAATGATTCCTAATTAATACATTATATTTAATCTCATGCTATTTCAAAATTTTTCTTTGTATTGCTCTTTTTTTGTTGTTGATTTATTTTTTATCAAAAATTCTACTTTATTCAGAGAAAAACATGAAAAACATACCTAGACTTTTATCGAATTTCATCACACAGCAACTTGAGGTAGAAGTGACAAGAATCATCGGTTATTACTAAAAGTTTCGAATGTCGACACGATACTAAAAAGAACATGTCTAATCTACCTCCGTCTAACTTCGATGTCGCAATGCCCAATTGAACAGTTTCTATTCATTCACTTCTCGGTGGAGCGATTTTCTAGTGATGATAAGTTTTTTTAAACCTATTACATTTAGCTATAGTTTGACTGTACATACTGGAAATTCTCAAAATTTTGAATGCAGTGAGAAGTCAATTTCGTTTATTAATCAATACTATGCTTTAGCCTTTAGCATTTCCAATTATTCTTCGACTGTGTCTTCTCAAGCGCGAGAAATTTCAGGTATTTCCTCTATCAAAATATGTTATTATTGGCAAATGAATCCCAGCTTTAGTTTATTTGCAATTAAACGATCATTTTTGCTTTCAAATGAATAACTATAGTGCTACTTTTTCAGCGTTGGTTTTTTGATTTTTACTCTTATTACATACATATGTACATAATTGTATCCTTATACGATTACATTGAGATATCGATGTTGATGAATATTAAATAAACGAAATTGAAATAACTGAACAATAGAATTAGAATCACCTTTTGAATTTGATACTTTTTAAATTTATTTAATTTAAATATAGAAATAAAACAAAAACAGACACATATTACTAGTATAAAATGTTTATTCATGCTTTATAGAAGATATTACGTTTATTCTACTTTGATTTTAATGACTGCACTAATTCTTTCTATCTGGCATGCTGGAATTTCAAGTTTTTACCACCTCTTGCAGTATTGCTCTCTCTAGTCAATGTTTGTGAATATTGTCTTTTAGAAATACTATTGTACTAAATTCTGGTATGAGTATGCAAACTTTTTTCAACATGCTCTCTACATTTATGACGGGATTTACATTTAATCGCTGACGATCAATTTCTGCGTATTTTTGCCCATTGCAGACGTGTTTTCTTCATTTCTGGTGTCAACCTAGGTTTCTTGAACAGTTTGCGACATTTAATTCTAGGAGAATACAATCGTGATCACATCATGCGCTCAAATATGTTTATCACTTTTAATTTATCAAGCAGCTGTCTAACCTAAAATTGTTTATTTTCAAGTGCTGTTTTTGTAATTAGCTTATTGTCTCTCCCTCGGTGGTTTTACGGAGACCATGGCAATGATTGCGACTGCTCAATGTTGACATATTCTTACGAATTAATGCGAATAGTTGGTCGATTATAGGTCAAGAAACTGTTTGCATTATTGACATTTGTCAGTTCAAATACATACATTACATTAAAAACAGACGTTTTTAATTTTATCCATGCTACTAATACCTTTCACTTTTTTCATTCTAAATAAATTACAAAGCTTAAAAATTCACCAAAACGATTATACAATATGTTACTAAAACACTTTAATACACTTTTTAACACGAACATATGCAAATTACAACTAAAATTGGATTTTATTTCTAGTGCCTTCACATATTTCAATATCTGTTCTTCGACCCTAATAGCAGGCACCTGATCCAAAATTGATAATAAGGGGACTTTCCTAATAACATAGTGTTTTTTTCTAGGAGTAGATCCTCTTTAAACAATTAAACCCGTTTATAATCGAAATATTGAAATACAAATAGCTTGTATTACAATTACTAACTCAATTGTGAGAAACTGTATGTAGATTACACATAAAAAAAGAAAGTTTTTTATAATAGAAATTAGAGTCACAAAATTTATTCTGTTTTATTTTTAAAAATTCGCATAATTCAGTTAAAATGCGTATTCTATGAAACTAGCACTTGTACTTATTTGCAATATTTCAAATCCTAGAATTACCACGACACAATATTTTACAATGAAATTGATACGTTACTTAGTCAATTTGTAACTTAGAATTACCTTAGTACTTAAGTTAGTTGAAGCCTTAAACTTATGAGTGATAGTGTATATAAATAAATACTGCATAAGTAAGGTATTCTCGTAACTGCCAAATACAAGCTATACTTTCATCGATTATATATATATATATATATATATATATATATATACACTACCGGTCATATTTATTTGCCCACCCTTAGCAAAAATTATTAAACTATCAAATGTGTACTGAAAATTTATTGTACCAATACAATAGTGTAAAATAAACATAAAATAGTTACATTTTTCTTATATAAAAACTTTATCATTAATTATTATTAAATTTTGCTCTCATCAATGTGCCCACCTTTATTTTTGATAATTGCGGCACATAACCGCGGCATCCTTTCAATTAATTTTTGCAGTGTATCTTCTGTAATTTGTGCCCAGGCTTCTTGAAGTTGTTCCCACAGTACAGTGGTGGATGATAGAGCACGTTCTCGAACCTTCCGGTCAAATTCTTCCCAAAGAAGCTCTATTGGGTTCAGATCAGGGCTTTGAGCTGGCCATACCATTATAGAGATTTGCCCTTGCTCTTCTAGTTGACGCAAGTAATCACTACACAATCTAGGCGTGTGTTTCGGATTGTTGTCCTGTTGAAATACAAAGTTTTCGCCAAGAATCCTTAGTCCTGAAGGAACAGCGTTATTTTCTAAAATTTCCTTGTAGCCTTCTTTTCTTAGGATTCGCTCAATTTTGACGAGATCGCCTACAGATCCTCCACCAAAACACCCCCAAATCATTACTGAACCTCCTCCATGTTTTACGGTAGACGCAATACATTCTGGCAGTACTCTTTCTCCTGCGGATCTTCTTACGAATATTCGCCTTTTACTACCGAAAACTTCAACCTTGGATTCGTTTGTCCACAACACATTATTCCACTGATCAATCGTCCAATTCTTATGTTCTTTAGCCCAATTTAGTCGTTTTATCTTGTTTTGCTATCGTAGTAGTGGTTTTCGCAGAGCAATTCTTCCGTATAAACCCCCTTGCCTTAACCTTCTCTGTACCGTGGACGCACTAATTGATTTAGCACGCGCTCTATTCATTTCTGCAGCAATTTCTGGTGCTGTTTTTCGTCTATCGCGTCTACTTGTCCGTGTTAGATGCCGGTCATCTACAGATGTCGTCGCTTTGCGTCGTCCAGATCTTCTTTTGTTGTTCCTCTTTAACGTTATAATCAACGGTTTTGCGATTTGATCGTAATTCTTTTGCAATTTCGCGATTACTTTTACCCGTACGATGATAAGCAATTATCATAGCACGCACTTCAACAGATAATTCTTTGGTCTTCGGCATTGCATTAAAATATTCACAATAACTCTCTATTTCACTGTTTTCGCAACAAAAGATGAACGATGACTGACATAAAATTTATTTTCCTTTTTGAATAACACATCCTAATATTGTAATTAGTTAGTACAATAACACAATATTGGTAATACCTTTCGGAAATGCAGGTAAAACTGTTAATACTGTAGGGATTAGCCTATATAATATTTATGGTATTTTTCCAATTTATGACACCTTTACGATATATCATAAACAATTTAAGATTTTCGTAGAAATTCATATGGAATTACTTTCACTAATAACATTGTTGAATAATTATAATACAGATTTTTCGAAAGATAATCCATATTTCAGGAAACACATAAAATTGGGGTGGGCAAATAAATATGACCGGTAGTGTATATATATATATATATATATATATATATATATGTGTGTGTGTGTGTGTGTGTGTATGTGTATAAATGGCTGTTATTTATTTAATCTTTGTTGAAATCCATTTTTTTTTATCTCGTTATTGGTTTTTCTTTTCTCATTACTTTTTCTTTGTTTTTTGTAAGAATCTGATAGCAATTGGCGTTACAAATTTATAGTTATATATATATATATATATATATATATATATATATATATACGTAAAAAAACGAATTCCACATCTGTTTAGATTTTTTGCTGCAGAATGTGTTTATGTTCTTTCATTGTCGGTCTACTATGGTCGGATGAACCAATCAATTTCTTTATGATTTCGATCTATTGTCAGCGTCAATTCTTAAATCCTTTACCTACAAACACATTTTATTTTTTTGTATACAAGTTCGGATATTTCATCTGTTGCCATTCATAAATTAGTTTCTCGTTGCCTTACCTGGAAACCTACATATTTAATCCTTTGTTTCTCTATTTTACTAAAAATATTAGATAATAGATTTTTATCTATGCAAAAAAGACGAACTGCTTTATAATTCTTAAGTTAAATACTTAACATACGCTATTTCGGGTCGTTCCTGGAAGTTGTGCCAAAAAAGAGCACCAAACATTAATAGTTTGGCGAATCCCCACAAAACTTGTCTGTTTTGATCATCCCTTACCTATCGATGGAAATATCTTGATATTATTTTAGAAAGCGAGTGCTAGCATAATGGGTGAAACAGAGAATTTGCACGCTGCCACGACAAAGTTATAAACAATTTGTTATTTATACCCTATTGAAAATATTTCAACAACTAAGTGAGTATCTTTTCACAAACCTGAATACCTAAAAAGATAATCTGTAAACCGAAATTATGTTTTTATAACCTAAAATATTCTGCTACAAAACAGAAAGTAACATACGTAAAACAAAATATTAACATATATATATATATATATATATATATATATATATATATATATATATATATATATATATATATATACACTATCGCTCATAAATATTTGGTCACTCGCATTTAAACCGCAAATTGTAACCAAAATTAAAAGTGAAATACTAATATCTTTTTATTATTTACATATATGAAAAATATATATTTTTACATCTAAAATAAATTGTTGTATAATATAAGGTCTAGTAAAAAGAAATCCATTATTTTTCCAATAGATGGCTTTAGTAATCTGTATCTCGCGTTGTATAAGTGCGATCGCGTTCCGCTAGATGGCGTTCGAAAGATAAGATTTCGTACTAAACGAACTTCTCAGACAGTTTTGTGATTACTTGACTTAATATTGTTTGAGCGCGCGTCAAAGATGGACACCAGCAAAGTTAAAATACGCCATATTTTACAGTTTTTCTTCGATAAAGGCGAAAACGCAAGCCAGGCGGCTAAAAATGTGAATAGTGTTTATGGTAACAGTTGTGTTATGGTGTTTACTGTAACAGTCAATCATGCGCAATTTTGGTTTCGTCGATTCCGTTCCGGTAATCTTGATGTCAAAGATGCACCACGCTCTGGAAGGCCAATTGTCGAAAATATCGATAAAATAATGGAAATCGTCGAGTCCGACCGTCATGTAAGCACTGTTTCGATTGCCCAGGAGCTAAACATTGCACAAAAAACCGTTTAGGACCATTTAAATAAGGTTGGATACAAAAAGAAGCTTGATGTATGGGTGCCACACGAGTTAACGCAAAAGAACCTCATGGACCGAATTTACATCTGCGAATAGCTGCTGAATCGCAACAAAATCGATCCGTTTCTGAAGCGGATGGTTACTGGTGATGAAAAGTGGATCACTTACGACAACGTCAAGCGAAAACGGTCGTGGTCGAATCGTAGTAAGCCGGCGCAAACGGTGGCTAAGCCAGGCTTGACGGTCAGGAAGGTTTTGCTGTGTATTTGGTGGGATTGGCAAGGAATTATCTACTATGAGCTGCTTCCTTACGGCCAAACTCTTAATTCGGACCTGTACTGTCAACAATTGGACCGTCTGAAGGAAGCAATCGCCCAGAAGCGGCCAGCTTTGGCCAATAGGAGAGGAATTGTGTTCCATCAGGACAAAGCCAAGCCACACACATCGATAGTGACTCGCCAGAAGCTCCGGGAGTTTGGTTGGGAGGTTCTTATGCATCCGCCTTATAGTCCGAACCTAGCACCAAGTGATTACTACCTGTTCCTGTCTATGGCGAATGATTTTGCTAGTGGCAAGAGAAGCTTGTGAAAATCGAATGTCCCAGTTTTTTGCCAATAGGGACGAGGGTTTCTATGAGAGAGGCATTATGAAATTACCTTCAAAATGGCAACAAGTTATCGAACAAAACGGTGCATATTTGACCTAAGTCGGATCATTCTAACTATGCTAAATAAAACTTTCAATTTAATGCAAAAATAATGGATTTCTTTTTACTAGACCTTATATATTTATCTAAAGTGTAGACTCGTCTACATGCCCTACTTTATTTTTAATCACTGCAGCATACAATCGAGGCATTCCTTCGATTAATTTTCGGAATGTCCCAGGTTTTATTTTACCCCATGCTTCTTACAGGTTCTGCCACATATTAACAGCAGATGTGGGGGCCGAATTTCTCACCTCTTGGTCAAGTTCTTCCCGCAGCAACTCGATGGGATTTAATCGAGTCTCTGGGGAAGCCACGCCATAATATCTATGGTTCCCTCGTTCTCCAATTTCTGCAAATATTCCCGGCATACTTTGGAAGTGTGTATCGGATCATTATCTTGTTGGAAGATAAAATTCTGATACGAAATTTTAATTCCAGAGGGGATTGCATTTTGCTCTAATATGCGCTTATACTGTTCTATTTTTAGTATACCTTTGATTTTTACGAGATCGTCCACATTTGATCAAAAAAAGCAACCTCATACATTGACTGAACCTCCACCGTGCTTAACAGTAGGGGCTATGCATTCTTCCCGGGCACGCTCACCCACAGACCTCCTCACGAAAACACGTCTTCGTGAACCGAAACTCTCGAATTTGTATTCATCGGTCCACACTACTTTATTCGTCTTCTATGGTCCAATTTTAGTGATCGCGTGCTAATTTAAATGTTTTGGCTTGTTTTGCTTGCGTAGAAGCGGCTTCCTCATTGCAATTCGTCCATGAAGACCGGCTTCTTTTAATCGCCCTTTAACTGTAGAAACACTTATGGGTTTTCGACGAACAGCATTCTTTTCTCCTGTGATTTCTGGGGCTGTTTTTCATCTATTTCTCTTGATTGTTACCACCACTGCAAGATCTTGTGCTGAGGTTGTTGCCTTTGGTCAGCCTTTTCGAATTCTGCTCAACACACTTCCACATCCGCGATGTTTTTTGATGATATAACTTACGGTGAACTGATTTAATTTAAGTTCTGTGGCAATTTCATGGTTGCTTTTTCCAGTTTTATGGTATGCGATTATAAACTATCGTGTTTCTACACCCAATTCTTTCCGTTTGGGCATTTCTAACCGATTGAACTTCCTCGAAACACACGATGTTAGCACTATAAGCACCTCACAAAAACTAACTGCAATTTTGACAAAATACCCAAGTATAAATACTTAATAGTTTACAATAACACCCTAATTTAAAATAAACTCCTAACAATCGAAAATTTCCAGGAATTGAGATATCTAATCCCTTAAGTGTAATTATTCTACCTGGAGTTTTATTAGGGTATTATCATTCATTGTGAATAATAGAGTGATCCCATAATTATTTTTGAATAAGGTTTTATAGATTTTAATGTTTACTATGACTCTATTTCTTACTATAGAAATAAATTTTATAATTACAACTTTTCTATAGAAACTGTAATGAAACAAAGGTGACCAAATACTTATGAGCGGTACATATATATATATATCTGCACAAAGACCTACAAAATTACAAATAAACGTGAAAATAGATGCGACCATTGCATTATGAATTTCACTTCATCGCCTGATTTATGAATGGATAACAATCCAAAATATACGACGGTTTTCAGACTGAGTTGTTTGCAATTGCAATCAGTACATATGACTATAAAAGTCGTGAAATTTAACTCTTGAAAAGTTAATATGACTATTCCACTAATGTGAAAACTATACTATATTATACTATAATTATTTATACTATGTTGATTAAATTAAATTATTGGATACTGTTTCAACAAAGGTATAGACATTTTGCACTACATATCCAGAAACGTGAAACCATGCTCAATAAAAGAAAGATACGGTCTACCATACCATCACTTAAATGACAATTGATTGAATCACATGCAATATACTATTCTCTGCTCAGTGTCAGAAAGGTACAATTTAAATACAATAATACATGCATGTTTTATTTCAAAGCCTTTGAGGAAGTCATCGCAAATACATTTACAAGTAAAACATAATTAATAATTTGTATTAAATGTAAAAATCATTGAAACTACTAATTTGAGCTGATAATTTTTGTAATTATTTTTTGGTTATTATTCAATATGACAAGAGAGCTTTTTGATTTCTCTTACAAATATAGTATTTATTCTGAAACTGTTTTAGAATAACATATTTATGATGACCAAATATTTTGTAATCAATTGCATTATTCTTCATTAATTTGACAGCAACAAAATTGTAGAGAATATACTCATTTTCCATTCACTTTCCGTGTTTCGTTATGAAAATGGATCATCAAGATAAATACTGCGTCGTGCTCGATGGTGAACATCATTGTTGCCTATGAAATCAAAATCAGGTAAAAAAACAAGTATTTGATGCAGAAGATGGATTTAGTTATTTACAGACATTTTAACCACACTTCTTAATGAATACTAAAAAGAATTATTACAAAATACAGCGTGTTTCAAAAACAATATATACGTATTAGAAAGTATTATTTTGTTCAAACAAATACGAAGTCTAGTTTATTTAATAGCCGCTAGATGTCAGTTGCCTTCTGTTTTTTTTGGTATCCATCACATGTTGAAAATGGCTACTCCGCAGCAGATATCATTTTGTGTTCTCGAGTTTGCGAAGTGCAATTCCGTGATTACAGTGCAGAGACGTTTAAGGTTGAGATACCAAATTGATCCTCCGAAATGGGTGGAACATTAGCAGATGTTATCCACAGTTTGTAGATACAGGATGTGTATGTAAAGGAAAGAGTCCTGGCCGCCCTCGTGTTTCTGAAGAAAATGTTGCACAAATTCAAACTGCTTTCCAACATAATCGTTCAAAAGCAACTCGTCGTGCCAGTCGGGAGTTACAACTGCCTACAATAACAATTTGCCGTGTTTTGAGACGTCGGCTGGTTATAAAGTCGTACAACTTACAGCTGTTACAAGCTCTGCGTCCTGATGACAAACGAAAGAGTGTGCCATTTTGTAACGAGATTCATGATGCTCTTGATAATGATAACACTTTCGCACAACGCATCGTGTTCAGTGACGAAGCGACTTTCCATGTTAGTAGTCTGGTAAACAAACACAATGTTTGAATTTGGGGTCTACAGAACCCGCATGCAGCCATTGAACATGAACGAGAATCGCCCATTACGTTTACGGCCCATTCTTCTTTGATGGAAACACGGTTAACGGTCAGCAGTATCTCGCTATGTTATAAAACTGGTTGTTTCCGAGATTGCACGAAGACAACTTCATTTTTCAACAAGACGGGGCGTCCCCTCACTGGAGTCGCCAGGTGCGTGAATATCTGAATAAAACTCTATCGAACCGTTGGATTAGTCGTCAAGGAGCTGACGACTTAACATGTCTCAGCTGGGCTCCACGGTCACCGGATTTGACACCCTGTGACTTCTTCCTGTAGAGTTTCGTTAAAGACAACGTTTATGTACGACCACGACCACAGAACCTGGAAGAGTAGAAGAACCGGATCCGTACTGCCATAACATCAGTGACGAAGGACATACTTGCCCTAGTATGGGAGGAATTTGAGTATCGATGTGATATTGTTCGTGTCGCTGATGGAGGATACTTTAAACATCTGTAATCTGAACTTGAGAGGTTTGTAAATATGTGTGTAAAGTGTCATATTCGAAATACGTATATTCTTTATGAAACACCCTGTATAATCCTATACAAACAGACGTAACCGAATATTCAGTAATTACGACTTAATATTATAATTATTATATACATATATATAATTATAAATTGTTTCTGTTAAGTTTGACAAATGTGTTTGAATACAGGCGACAATGTGAATAGTTAGAACATCCTGAAAGGCAACTTACCTTACATACAATCATTTTTGCACACCCAATATATTTCAAACAACACTGTTGATTTACGTACTTACTGATATTACACATTCCTGATTGAAAGCTAAAAAGAAATACATACTTTAAAACCTCATCAAAATAAAAAACATATTATATATAAAAAATTTATCATTAAATTTTACTAGGCGAACGCAAAGTCGTTAAAATATATAATAAGTACTTGAACTAAATATAATAAATAATATGAATAAAATTGTCTAAATGGTGCTATGCGATCCTTTCTCAATTTAATTAAATATTCTTTTATAATGGATTGTGTCAATTCAATGAACAATTTCTCTGATGATCTCGATGTGTATTCAACTCTCTGCATTGTGAATGTGGTATCGTTTAGAACCAGTATTCATTTCCGTCCCACAACCGACGATAGGGAGTACCTCTCTCTTTTTCGGCCGGGTAAAAACGTGTGTTATTTACTCACCTAGCGAAGAAGATGCTATTGCACGACTGGACATTTTCCCACGCGTTTCGTGATGTATTCGTCCCTTCGCACTAGTTCTCGAAAAAAAAATAAAAGACTTCGAAGAAGAAAATGGTTAAAAAGGAAAAGAACGTCGCCACGGAACGAACACTAATCGAGGCAATTTAGCAACTCGGTTACTCCTACTAACCGACACGTTTAATGTTTATGGTTCTAATGCGATCGTGTTTACATACAAATATGAAAAATTGAAAGCCCTTAGGTATATATGCATGTATACAATTATACCTATTGAAGGTAAAGGGAATAGACTGAACATAAATGTCGAAACTTTAAATTAATATGAAATACCGATTATATTTGTACTTTAGGCGTGTCACATACATACGTATGTATATACATATGTGTATAAAATTCATCAAATTAAAATTTTACTATTACAATTAAGTTGATGTATTTCCAATTATTTTTTAAAAATAGGCTACAATAAATCACTTCGGAAAAGACAAAATAATAAAAAATACTTTGTTAATCACTTTCATACTCAAGGATTTGCTATTTTTACAATATACGAGGACTGTTTTGTTGAATACACTAGTTCTACATACGAGGTGCGTGTGCCACAACAAGTGCTTGTGTCGTGTCCCGACATTCCTTGGGAACAACCTGTACGGTCTATTCTGTGTTTTTAAAATGTTCAATATTATCGAATCGCCCACTCGACCATAAATGCGGTCAAACCCTGCGAAAGCTATGCAGAACGGTTCAAAAGACGCGGCATGCTGACAGAAGGAATTTTGCTACTCCATAACAATGCAAGGCCTCACACCCCAATTCAGATACGAGATTTATTGGACTCTTTCGGGTGGGAAGTTTTGGAGCCCCCTACCCCCTACAGCCCCAACCTTACGTCGATCGACTTACAGCTTTTCCGCTATCTTAAACATCAGCTCGGCGGCAACCACTACAACGATGACGAAGACGTGAAAACGGCCGTGACCTCTTGGTTATTGAAGCAGGCGGCAAGTTTCTATGAAGAGGGTATTCAAAGTCTAGTTGTAAGGTTTGATTAGTATTTAAACAAATTTGGCAACTAGGTTGAAAAATAGAGAAATGTATGCAGAATTTGATAATAAATTTAGTTTTTGAAAATTTTCTTTCATTTGGTTTTTATTTTCAAACTGCTCTAACTTAAACAACACGCCTCGTATAAGCACTTAATTGTAAAGAAAACCACGAACTGTTTGCGCCAACAAACAGACGTCCAAAATAGTAAATGACTTTAGTTAAAAACTGAAAAGATTTACCATAAATCGAACAAGTACATCTTTACCGGAGTTTCTTTAGTAAGTCAATAAACACTTACAATCTATTCCTTTAAGTAGAGATAAGAACATTTGGAAGGCCTCAGCCGTGACTAGAAAATTATGACATGTTAAGGCGTTTCTGTGATTCCACTCTTTCTAAAGATTAATACTAATTGCTAATTACTTATAGCTTAAAGTATTATTATTTGACAAAATGAAACTTACTTTAAACTAATTATTCTATGATAACTAAATCTATTATTTAGGTCCATTTCCTTAAAACATTTTAATATTCTTATTTCACTAGTACTGTATGTTAAGTGTTCTTTAGGATTAACTTCAAGTCTATTGCGATACTTACACTATATTCTGCAATTTCGTCTGTAATAGAAGATATTTCTAAATCACTTTCGATTATAAAATTTGTTACATACTTGTGAGATTCACCATCATTCGAAGCACTTTATCATATAAAATTAATATGTTGCTTGCAAAGTTTGCAATTATTACTTACTTAGAAGTCTAGGGAAAATCTCACTCTTAGCGATGCATTAAATATTATTGTAATCACCTTTAAGCATTTATGTGGATATCTCATATAAAGCCTTGCTTGTAATAAAATCATATTCAAGTGCTTTTTTAGGGTTAGTCTATTTGCAAATTATACGTTTCCTTTACATGGTAAAGACCATTTGACCTGATATTTATAGATATTCGATTATCTTTTTTTATATTTTATTCTTCCCCTATCGAGCGTGTTCTTTTTGGTTTATTGCACACTTTTCTTTTGTATTTCATACCTGAGTTGAGGATATTTAAATGTGCAGTCATTAACTTCTGTAGTTGTCAGATTATTTATGTAGCTTCGTATTTTATGATTTTTAATTTTATTTAGAGGTGCTTTCTTTTCTTCTCTGATATCCCTATTCAATTTTCTCTTATGTTCTTCTCTGTTATTAATCTTCTCTGCTGTTCGCTTAATTTACACTTCTTTGCAATCACATTAATTTTCAATTCTGTTTGATCAGGTATAACCTGCCAAGAATTATTTTGGTTTTCTACAGAAGTTAGCAAGTAAATCTAAGAAAAGCCATAAAACTATATGTTGCAATTTACCAAGAAATGAATATGGTATAAAACACTACAAACGCGAGTTTGCACTAAAATATATCGATTAATAATTTGAAAAATTATCGCTTTTGATATAGGAAATTAAGGCATCTTCTTTACATTTTAAAACAAAAAAAACATTCCTCCAAAATGTGCTAGTTCGTTTGGGTATTTCTTCTAGAGAAATTTACTATGCACTTCTTAGGTACGTATGCCTACATTACTGACATTTATTCAAAAATACACTGCTCAAAACAATTAATAAATATTCTATATAATTGATATTAAAAAAGAATTCCAGTTATTATAATACCTACAAATATTTCTATAAACTACATTCAATCATTTTAGAGAAGAAAACAAACACTTATCTAAACATGTAATAATATGCATGCGTTAATGCAATCTCTTCAGTTGGTATCTAAAAGTTCATCTCTGACAGTTTGAATTCTCGAGTGTCATCCTAAATAGAAAGACATCTTGATCTGTCTGACAAAGAAGTTTGGAGGATCATAGGTGGAAAGTGATAGCACACAACAAAGTGTTGCTAAAGTTGTTGTCAAACACTAATTTCTAGACTTTGGAATCGTTTTTTGAAAAATGAAATCACTCGACGAAGAGAAGGGCAAGGTAGCCCAACATCGACAACACCAAGAAAAGATCAATACCTGTTGAAATTAGTACGTAGAATAGCGTTCTTTATGCATCCCAGATTCGAAATGAATTTGCTGATGTCACTGGGTTACCATCGACGCAAATAATAAGAAATAGTTTGCTTTCGCCTGCTTATATGCCTGAAGGACAATCGTTTGCATTTTGCTTATTACAAAGCATAAAAGACCCTGTAAAATGTATATAAATGAGCATATCAATTGGGATCATAATAGATGGAAGCAAGTATTATTCAATGACAAATCCAAAAAAAACAACGATTGCTATTACTAAAATTAATTTACTATTTATTTAATGTGATGTATTATTTTAAACATTAATTAAGCTGCCCAAAACAACATTCTTTTTCATATGTGACACCCCTTACACGTATTTGTACTTCAATTGTATTTTTTCAAAACAAAAAAAAATTATTAAGAATCACTGTAATTTGTTTTTAGTTTAATGGAAATTCTGTCATTTCAGGGAATCGGTCAAATAGAAAAAACATCAAATTACGAGTTATAATTTAGAAGAAAATATTACTATACGGCTTGTAAGCACTAAAAGATCCACTTTAATATTGAGCACTGGAAAGATATAGTTAGGCCGGTGTCCACCTACGTACGTTGATTGGACCAAGCCCTGGTATTGTTTAAAATACGATGGTGTGTCCTCACTGGAAACAGAATAACTAACGCGACAATGTGCCATTTCTTTCTGTTTATTTCATTTTGTTACTGCTGCTAACTCTTTACCGTGACAATGCAGAGGCCGGAGTTGAAATAATAAGCACTTAGAGGTATGCACATACATACATACATACGTACTACACATATTTATGTACTTACATATGTTATGTTGCTTTATTGTGGGAGAGCTTAGGTTGACACATATACACTACCGGTCACGGAAGTCCGAACAAAGCAAGATATAACAAAAATTATTTTTCTAACAAGTGTTAAAATTAAATATCAAAAATATACCAATAAACTTTGGGTGCTCCTTCAAAAGCTACAAATTGTCGTTGAATAGTCAATCCGAACGTAGTGCTATTAACAAAATTAATTGCGACCAAAACCATAAAAACTGCGACTCCAGACGTAATAGATAAAATTAAAGATAACGACCAAAAAATTGATATCAAGGAGATAACTAGTATCGTGAGCATATCGACCGAACCCGTACGATTTAACATAAAAAGAAGCCGAATGTCAAGAGATAATTTGAACCTGTTTAATAAGAATCAGATTTTTTGTGTTACAGTTGATGAAATTTGACTGCATGACTATATTACTGATTACAAATTTCAGTCTTAACAAGGGACACATCTTGAGAGCCAAGGAAAGCGAAGATGTTTCATTGGCGGATACGGTAGCTATGATTTTTTGGAATTAGAAACTAAATAATTTTCATTGACAATCTTGATAAAAGCTAAACCGTTAATGAATCGTACTATGCCGGTGTGCTAAACAAATTTAAGAAAGCAATTTTCAAGGAACGACGTGAAATTGTCCGTGAAAGAATTTCATTTCATTACAACACGGCATCTCATTTCATACTAGTCAAGCTTTTCCATGCTAGAAAGAAGTTTCGGTCGCATAAAAAATTTATTACAACTATAAAGCAACGCTTTGGGGATTTGGGGAAAGATTATTACAAAAATTGACATAATGATACTTTAACATCAATCTAGTACGTAGACTTTCGCGGTCGTGGTTCATGCTATCTGCTTCTGGGCTTCCGGGCTGGAACCGCCTCACTTGTATATCTCCTGACGTTTCGTACCCATTTGTATGGGACATCTTCAGGGCTCAACTACTGCACTTAAACTAAGTCTCAGTGCAGTAGTTGAGCCCTGAAGATGTAAACCGATTTGTAAACCAGGACAATTATTCACATGAAAAATCGTTAAAGTCTCCGAAAATATGATTAAAATTTGACATAAAATAAAGAGTATTGAAATTAGACAAATTATACCTGAAAATCAGGATGAAAGGATTATAAAAAGTATTTAAAGGGATAAATACTATAACAAATACAGAAAGGATGGTGCTCTCGCCTCAAAAACGAATCAAAATGCTCATAATCAAAGTATTTTTATAAAAGCTCGAAAAAGAGCCAAATCAACAATAATCAAAGCGAGATAGTGCTCTGCCATAAAATACTTTTATAAAAGTTATGAAGTCCACAAATTTTCAGTTGCATAATAATTAAATTTCACTATATCATTAGATATTAGTTTTTGTAAGATCCAAATAAAAATTAAAAATTTCGAAGCAATAGTTATTGAGCATATATGTTAATAAAAAGAATTGCACCTCCCCCGTTTTATTTATCCGATTCATTCCTACAGCTAGTCCTCATTCATTTGCATTCAATTTATGGATTGCAAAGAGAAATAAACAACAAAATTAGAAAATAAGAAACAACATATTGAATTTTGGGCATTGAGCTGGGACCAATTCAGTTTTTTGAAATTTCCATGGGCACTTGGAAGCCAGAAATATGCAAATGTATGGAGAAAAAAGTGCACATAACCTTCTAACCAGGGCGGGATTCGAATCCGCTTTACCGTATTAATAAGCAAAGTATCATTAAGCCTGCAAACGAATTCAAAGAAATTAATCGGACAAATTAAGATAAAAATCACGCTACTAGCTATACTCTGACTAGTCAGCATCTATTAATAAACACCCATGCCTCATAATAATTATTTTAATTTATTAAACAAATTGTAGTGGTTACATACTTGTATTAATACTGTATAATTCACCTTATTAACACTGTATTTACCAATATATACCACTTATTTTTAATTAATCATTTTATAAATTATAAATAGAGAGGTCACATTTGTCTGCATACCAAGTTCATAATAAGCAGAGCGGCCTCATTTGCCTGCGCACCAGGTTCGTAATAAGTACATACCGAATACTTACGGTGACTCGTCCAAAGCCGATCGCTATACTCAGTTATTATTTTGTTGGTTGGTATATTCGTACTTACGCACTTACTATGTCGGATCCCAACCTATCGCACACCTAAAAATCGACCACTCTTGGAATAAATATATACAAAATATTTACGATAACTAATTCAAAGTCGATTGCTATGCGCAATTCAAAAGGTTATCAATTAGTTACTTAGTACATAATTACACACTTACGACATCGAATCCTCTCCTTTGGGGCCGATAAATTGGCCTACGATTGGCGTTATATAATTTATAAGTAGAACATAAATTAGAAAAAAATCATTGTTGTATTTTCCATCATTAAAACTGTTAACAAGAAAATCTTAGGCAGTTTTAGATCTGAGAGAATACAAGATATTTACTTTGATCTTGAATAACATCAGCTATTTATTAAGCAATCCTTTAGTAGCTGTATTAGCATAGAAATTAAAAATTATGAATAACAAATTCCTGAGTAAAACAAATACATTTATTTAATTTACGTCACTATGGGTAGTAAAAATTATAAAAGTGTGTATAACATAATTGTAATACAAAAAAATGATGATGCCAACATAACTAAAATTTTTTTCCTGCTTCATCAATAATTGAAAAGCGACCAATTGTGTTTAAACAACTGGAAATCGGTTAATCAGACCATCAGATAGGTAAGTAGGTACAATTCAGTCACTTTTCAAAAAATAACCATCAACTAATAGAGTCAAGAATTTTTGGGCGTCAAAAAAGAATGACAAAACGTGTCAAGTGTAGGTATCAAAATTAATTCAATTGTTTTTATAGATTTTGTCAGCACTTCAGCTTCCAACTTCACTTGCTTTGTTCCAATCTATTTCCGGGTCTCTCGTCTTTCCCTAATGGGTGGCCCTCTGCTTCCTGTATTTCATCTGCTGCATAACGTCGGTCTAAATCTCGTATCCATACAGTAGTATGGACATACGCCACAAGTCAGGTCAGAGTCGGTTGTTAGTCTAGCGGTTTTGTCGAAAGAGTTCCCAAAAAGTCATCTTGCTGTCCAGTTGGAATCCGAGGTACTTCATGAAGGTTTTGGTAGATATGGTATCTAGTCTCATAGTCATCTCTACCTCTCCAAGGACTATCGTCCTCTATAAATACATTGTAATGAAAGTCATATATTAATAATATCGATAAATCTAATACAGATTGCCAAATATAAATTGATTTATTAAACAATACCTTGCTTTTATAATTGTGAACTGCTGCCAGGTGTTTACTAAATATGATTTTATGTTTTAAATTTGGTTTATTGCTTTTTGTAACTTTTCATTGCAATATAATTTAATATTTTGTTGGTTTCTAACTGACTGCATGGACTTACCATATGAAGCATTAACCATTAACTTCCAGAAATCTTTTCCAAAATCATTTTTTGATTTGAGTCTTTGTTCTGTATTAAATTACATATGGTATTATAGCACCATATGTAAAATTTAATAGAAAACAAAGGCAAAAATAAAAAAATTCGACTGAGTAAATTTTATACCTTTTTGAACCTTTGTTATTCTCATGCCTAAACTTCTGTAAAGATTTTATGTTTTGTATGAATTTACATAATTATTCTTATCATAGAAATGACAAAGCAAGCTTTCTACCTTTGCACCTGAAGAAATTCTATTCCCCGGAACTAAAGGGACGTCATTGAATTTGTTATGAATGTCAAGTCTACTGAAAGTCTACTGAAAATGGTAAATCAACATCTAAAACATAAACCGTAACACTATCTACTCGTAATAATAGTATTTTGTCATACATTTCATAATGAGTGAAATGTATTTGAGCAGTCCAAACTAGCCCAGTGTTTTATAATACTAAACAGGATCCAGTCCACAGCTCTTTTCCAAAAATAAATCTCTAAAATTTTCGCATACATCAGTTAATAGAATACATCTAGTTTTAAGTGTACATCATGCCATCCGCCCAAGGTTTTAATTTTAAAATATTTCCATACTTTCGCTGTTTGTTTGAATTCTTCTTGAAAAATTCCTTCTTTTGTGAATGAATAATAAAATTTATCTATTGATGCTGATTTAATTTCAAAAAATTTGTTAAATAATATTTATATTTACAGGGTTACATTCCTTTCTTAATTATCTTGTCTTCTTCTTTTCTAGATAACACATCATTTAAAAAGAAATTAATTAATTCTTTCATGTCAAAATGTCTAGGCTACTCGCCAAAAATCTAAATGAACCGATATATCCATTATCATCCATTCTCAAAAATTATAATGGGTGTTTTTTAAGCTGCATGAGAACTATCAATATCGATAACTATGGTTTGACAGCTGATAATGTCAAACCGTGTTGACACTTCTACTCAGTAAGGTTTGGAAAGTCATCATGAATCGTTTAACGCCAGAAAAACGCTTCCAAATTGTGGAAATTTACTTTGAAAAAATAAAATCTGTTCGCGAAGTTCATAGAGCACTTCGTCCATTTTACGGTCAACATAATTGGCCTAGTATGCAAGCAATTCGTGCAGTTATTGATCGTTTTTGCACTAATTTTACTTTTCTCGATTCAAAACCATCTACAAGACAAAGAAAATTGCTCTTTTAGCGCGAAGTATTGAAGAGGACGCCGAAATGTCGATTCGTCGTCGTTCTCAACTTGTTGGCATTTGTTCTTCGACTACGTGGACAATTTTACGTAAGAATCCTGGCTTACGTGCCTATAAAATACAGCTCGTGCTGATTGGGCTTATTTGAAACTGGCCGAAGATGAACATTTTTATCAAAGAATTGTGTTTAGTGATGAAGCTCATTTCTGGTTAAATGGCGTCGTCAATAAGCAAAATTGCAATATTTGGAGCGAAGACAATCCTCAAGCTGTTTACGAATCACTATTACATCCATTAAAATTGACTGGTGCGGCTTACACGGTGGCGGTATCATCAGTCCTTATTTCTTTCGAAATGAGGAAGGAGCTGCCGTTCGATAAATGATGAGCGCTGTCGAGCCATGCTGACTGAATTTTTGTTTCCAAAAATTGATCAGCTAAACATTGACGACATTTGATTCCAACAAGATGGAGCAACTTGCCATACAATCGATTTATTGCAAAATCAATTCGGTGACCACTTTATTTCCAGAAGTGGTTCTTTTTACTGGCCCCCTCGTTCGCGCGATTTAACGCCTCTGGATTACTTTTTATGGGGCTATGTTAAGTCATTGGTTTATGCCGACAAACCAGCAACTCTTGAAGCATTGAAACCCAATATTCAAGCACCGTTAACGTAGTAGTCAAAAATTGGACTGATCGAATGGACCATGTAACTCGTAGTCGCGGCAGACATATCTCGGTAATCATATTTAAAAAATGAATGCCACAAAATTATCTACCAGATTATAATAAAAAAAATTTAATTCCAACAATATTTCTGTCTTGTATTTATCATTTTAAGTTCTCAAGCTCTTAAAAGAACACCCTACATATTGTTATGATATAAATTATCTTATTAAACATGCATCAGACTCAATTCTAACACAATGAATTTTTTACTTCTTCATATTTTAAAAAAATGATCTGAAATTTAAATTCATTTTAAGTAAAGTAAACAATCTGTGAATTAAAAAAACTTAAATGAAAATAAACAAAACATTAATACATTATTAAATTAATATGAAAAGATGTAAATTCTTAAACTTAAAATATAACATTATTAATACTTTTAAAATTACAAGTATAACAAACCTTGATTCACTTGATTGCTATATGCAAACTATTTAAATTTATTAGTTAAACATACTTTGTCATTAATAAGATAGGTAATGTCATGACATAACAAACAACATACGTCAAACCGATCACTATTTTACATATAATAGTTTTAATTTGTTTGTTTAACAATTACAACAAAAATTATTGTCCTTTAACTAACCTTTACGCTTTCTAAGAAGGCTTTACATAGTCTCTTATTCTGTTATATTTATTATACGTAAACGTAAAATTCATTTAAATGAATTAATACTTGACTCTTATCTTAGATTCTTCATGAACTTAAATTATGAAATAAAATTGGAATAAACAATGGTTGTTTATATTTCAAATTACAGTTTCTACAAGGAACTTTTCTATATTTTCCAAGAAGGCTTTTTGCTTTTGGGTTTTCACTTTCACGAAGATAACAAGTTTTTGTTTTCTCATATTTTTCTAGTTATTTTCTTTTAATGGCTTATATATATATATATATATATATATTGTTCTGATAGTTTTTTTCTTTTTATAAAGTATGGTATCTATAATTTCCCTCTCTTCTGTAAATTTTGAATGGATTATCAATACTATTATAAACGCTTTTAATATATAACCTGGGACTTTTCTAAGTGTGTGCCGCCGCGCTCCGAGGCGTCATGAGGCACTGCTGCAAACTCGGGCAGACATAGCAGTCAGAGATATTCTAGAATGAACATTTCGAAACGGCTAATAGAACTTTCTCTAAAACATCTAAAGTAGATATGGAACATATGGATACGGAACAAAATATTCCAGAAAAGTATGGAACTTTCGTGAAGTTTTTAGAATTTTTTAGTAGACTTATATAGCATACTAGCAGACATTTTCTAAGTTCCGAGAAAGTACTGAGTAAGTGGGACAACTAGTATAATCACAGCGCCACTTCAGCGAACCAATTCAGTTTCTAAATAACAATCGAGAGCTAAACATCTCCGAAGAATGGTAAACGGTTTTTAATCAGAGGACCGTTCGCTTTGTTTCAGTCGCTTTGTGCTTACGTAAAGTCGTAAGAAAATGGAAAGATTTTTTTATTAAATAAGCAAGTTAATAGTTCGAGCGAAAGTGATCAAGCATAGACAAATGGTGGAGTAGCAAAGAAACTAAAATACGATGATAACTATTTGAATTTTGACTTCATTTTAGCAGAAGCAAACATTGAAGAGAGACTGCAGTGTGTACTCTGTATAGAAAAATTTAAAATTGTGCATGTAATACCATATTCAGTTGATCTTTTTTGCTCTTTCTTTTTTTGGTTTAGTGTTTAGTTTATATCATCATTAAATGCAAATATTTCGAAGCTCTTGTTTTCTCTCTCCATTTTTAATTACTTTCCGGCATTAATAATCTCACTTATTAATTCTGTCTTATTGTTTTTTTTAATGAATCTTATACATAAAGATTTTGCCATATTACGTAATTTCAGCAAACAACGACACGCGCATTATGCAAATGTATTCAAGCTTCCTCAATATGCATATTTACCACACCTACAATATTTTATCTTCCAAAAAAATATATCGTCAAACGGAAATATTTTTAGGTTTTATTGGTTTTCTTTCTCTTCCTGTAATAGTCGCATATTTTTGATAGATTTTTCACACACGTCCACGTTTGATTTTCATAACTCTCTTTTTCTTTAGTTAGTAAATAAATTATCATCAAATGAAAATACTTCTATATTCCACAAAGTATCTCGAGGCATAGCCGACTTTCTTCCATTTTTCTATTCTTATGTAAGTGCTCTCCAGCTTTAATGTTAGCTTTTACGAATTCTGCTTTACTGTATTTCCTAATATATTTGATGTCTAATGATTTTGGAATGTTAAATAGCTCAAATAAACGAAGATTATGCAAGTTTATTTCTTCTATTTATATAGGAAAAAATTTCACAAGCAATTTTTTGCAAACAAATAAGCAATTTGCAAATCCATTTTTATATAAATCTGTTTCTATATGCCTTTTAGTTCTATTAGTTCTAGTATAATAACCGCAAAACGGGTAGAATTTACTCTTCTTTTACATTGTTTACATGTTCCCTTCATATTTATTTTTATAGTTATAAAATATTATATCTCTAAAACGAATATGAATTTAATTCTCTATGCCAGTGACTATCACGTTCAATGCAAATAACTTGCCAATATCTTCCGAAATAATAACTGGTAATTTCTTATACGATTACTGACATTATTTTTACTAATAAAAAACTGTAAAACATAAGTAATTTTAACAATTTTGATTAATAAAAATAATAATCAACGCTAAGAAAGTTGGTTGTAACTAGACGATGTTGGAAATGATGACTCTCGATATACATATAATAATAATTGAATTAATTTGAAATTCAACCTTTTTAGTATAATTAATAATATAATCAATACCGCTTAAGTTTATTCGTTTTATAAAGTTAATCCCGAAATACAATTAAGGGTCTTACCGTTGATTGATTTTCTATTCCAGTTGCATAGTGTACGCAACTAGGACACAAGTTAGATTTAAATAAATGAGATTATTCCCTAATGCTAAGTATAAAAGATAACTGCAACTAAGTGTTGTATACTTTGCACAACTTTTCTAAATCGTGCAGTTACCAAACTAACAATGGAAAAAAATATATTATGCAATGATCCAAACAGCTTTTTTTAATGTGAATTGTTTTCCGTGTGATAATTACGTGCTATAAGTGCTATAATAAGTAATTATTTACAAAAATATAAATTCGAAGAATTATCTAACCTGATAAAAAAGTTCACACATCACACATAAATAGTAAACTATGATCAAATATACTATATTTTTTAAATTGTTCCCAGTTATAGGTCATTACCACTTAAAATTTGTATGCTTATACGTATTGTTGACAACTTTACAGTAACAGTTTAATAAATTACTACCATGTTTTAGATGTGAAAGTACTGCTTTGTAAAAAAATGCAACAATAACAATATTTCATGTTCGAACCCAAAATCATATGAGTTCGCCCAATTTCTTATTTATTAATTTGATACTTATATCGTACTTTATTGAATTTTCAAGTAATTCTACATACCTTTTGCTATTTAGAGTCGTAACGTTTCGGATAATAATGACTAAACGTATAAAGGGTTAATAGTATAAAATTAAAAGAAATCAATTTTGTTATATTACGAAAACAAATGATATAAAAAAACGAAGTTTACGTTCGCATTTTTACACTTACATTTTTTACAGGATGTAAAATCGTAACAATTGTGTTATTCAATTATTTAACTAGGTACGTATACAAATTTTTAAGTCAGCTAAAAATTATTACTGTTGATTCAAAGAAGAACAATCTCTATTACAAAAAAAAGTTGTTTTAATAAATTCGTTTTTAATAAGAAACTGAAATTTCAGCATATTTTTTGAGCGAAGTTTATAAGCTGCATATATGTATGCTCGATAACCGACTATCTTATCATTTAGTGGAGTGAAGAGAATAGAACGGATATTTACACCAACGCTCAAAAGTCAAAATGTGTTATTAAATTAAACAATGCACGATCAGGTGTATTACGTGCTTGCATATCTTTAAAAAAAATCATTTTAGATACCTAATATGTAGGTTTCGCAAAACTATAATTTCTTTTTAACGTTTATAACAACAGTCTCCGATCTGTAAGATAGAAGCGTTCTTGCTTTGTCGGTCAATACATTTATGTATTGGTCGAGAGAGGGAGATATGATATTATTCGTTTATAACAACGTTTAAATTCACATTCGGGATATGTTTTATTGATTAGATAAGTTGTAAATTGGTAGAATTCCGTTTAGTAACAAAATTCTATTACAAACACTGATTATATACGTTCAATAGGAAACCGTATTTAAAACATCCACAACAGCTGTGTTGATACAGCTTTCGTTTCCTATTCAAAAAGACCAGAGTTCAATTCTTATTAGCACTCGACAATGTTTTTTTACTGATTATATTAAAAATTTGTAATATTGCGCAATATTATGTATTATTATAGCTGATTAGAAGCTATAATGGGCAAGACATTAATAGTCCACTTAGTTAAGATCTAGACTGATAATTAAAATGTTTTGGGTTGGCTTACCACCACCGCTATTTTGATTGAAAATTCAGTTCCTCAATCTGAACCAGTGAGATCTTGAGAATTGGCAAATATACTCAGTAACTATGGCTTCGCAATTTGAAACCTTTACGAAGAGTTGAAAAATGAAAGACCTTTGTAGAATGTTATACATTCTTTTATTTTCTGTTTCTTTATCGATTTCTTCTTTATACATAATTGCTTTGATTTAGTAATGGAAAGGTATTTTGGATATATCAAAGAAATGAAGAATTTTTTAAATTTTTGAAGTTTTTTCTATAATTTTTTAACCGTTTCTTTTTCCAAACCACATTTAACCAGAAAATATAAAGTGATTTTGAAGTGAGATTTAATTATTATATAAATGAAAATCCAGAGGTTAACCTACCTTTCTGTAGATTTTATAATAATAACTTTAAATATTTTATGGCAGTAGTTACCATCCAGCCTTGGTTATTGTATATTTTAACTCGTTTTCGATGCTTCCATAAAAATATGTCAATTATGAGGATTTTAATGTTTTTGAAATAGGAGAGGTAAACATAGTAATCCCACCTGTCTTTACCCCTTTTTAATATTTTTGTAATCTGTTTAGGGTGTAACTGGCTACGTTCAGAAATTCAGTTATAATTTGTCTAATTTCAATACTTTTTGTTTAATATCAGATTTTAATCATACTTTCAGCGATTTTCAACGATTTTTCATGAGAACAGTTGCTTTTGGCTAAAAATTAAAAGGCATTCTGGGGTTTTTTAAAAAAAAGGGATCTTTTAAAGGTTTTTTAAATCACTTCTTTTTAAAAAATTTTCATGTGACCAATTTTTGTGGTTTAAAATTGAAGTGGTTTACGACATTATGAGACTCGTTTTTAAAGGATTTTGGGCTCTTTTTTGATGATTTTATATTCTTGTTTGTTTATTCAATGATTTTTGAAGATACTAAATGCCCTGCTCCAGAAGTAACAAATTATGTACTAGTCCAGTATGTTCGGGATTTATTAAAATCCTTCCAAGATTTCTCTGGACATTAGTTCAAGCGCCGCAGACGTTGATTACGGATTTTGTATATCTATTTCAACAAATAAGTAATCATCATCAGATAATTAATCACATTGTCGCACCCGGATCCCCGATAAAATTCGCACAGAATACCGCACAACCACGAAATACACCCTGAATTTGGAAAATTTGGATTCTCAACTGCATTAATTTTGATTCAGCTAAACATTATCAATTTAATTAAATAATCAATTTAATCACTTAAGGTTGACATCATCCACATTAATGTTCGTATTCTGTATACATATTTCGACAACTAAATTGTGATCATCAACGGATAATTAAACAGTGTCGCACCTGGAAAACTACAGTAAAACTCCGCACAAAACAAATTCCGTACACGATCTGTACCGTCGAAATACGTATATGGAAAACGAAAATCAATATGGAAAGGGGTTATATATCAACCTTAAGTGATTAATTTAACCAACCACAGACTCCATCCGAATTACCTTCATTATCAATAATTTACATAATAAAAACACTTTATTTAAAAATTATATATGCCACGATATTTCGACTAGTCTTGCGCTGATGAAATATTGGGTTGGCAACTAAGTACTTTCGGTTTTTACTGATAGAGAGCGTTGCTTTATTTTTTGTATAACGTATGTTAGTACTGTACTTTACCGTTTGTCGCGTGATACTATTCACATTGACGTAACTTCAGAAGCAAGTAGTGCGTGATTTTTATTAAAGCTATTAGTTGTGGGTTAATTTTAAATGGAGTGCAGAAACGAACATTTTCGACATATTTTACTATTTTATTTCCGTAAAGGAAAGAAAGCTGCTGCGGCTCACAAAAAGATATGTGAAGTTTATGGAGCTAATTGCTTAACAGAGCGCACGTGTCAGAATTGGTATAAAAAATTCTTGGACTAGTTAAGAAGCTTGATATTTGAGTACCTCACGAATTGAAAGAAATTCATTTAACACAAAGAATCAACTTTTGCGATATGCACCTTAGACGAAATGAAACCGACCCTTTCTTAAAAAGAATCATCACTGGTGATGAAAAATGGGTCCTGTACAGTAACATAGTTCGAAAACGATCATGGAGCAAACACGATAAACCAGCTCAAACTACATCGAAAGCTGAATTGCATCCAAAAAAGATCATGCTGTCAGTTTGGTGGGATTACAAAGGTGTTGTGTTTTTTGAGCTGCTTCCAAGGAACCAAACGATCAATTCTGATGTTTACTGTCAACAATTAATAAAACTGGATGAAGCAATCAAAGAAAAACAGCCCGAATTGTCAAATCGGAAAGGTGTAGTTTTCTACCAAGATAATGCAAGGACTCACACATCTTTGGCAACTCGTGGGAAACTATTGGAGCTTGGCTGGGAAGTGATGCCACATGCCCCATACAGCCCTGATCTAGTACCATCTGATTACCATTTATTTCGAAATTTGCAGAATTCTTTGAATGGTAAAACTTTCACAAATAACGATGACCTTTTATACTATAAAACCGAAAGTACTAGTTGCCAACCCAATACATAGGAGATTTTTAAATATATATAATATTATATATATATATATATATATAAATTTTATATATATATATATATATATATATATATATATATGTATGTCATGGATATACAATAAAAATTTGCTTAAAAGCCAAGTGCGATTTCAATTGTGAATAACTGACAAGCGTATTTTTACAGATAATCTTAAAATAAACACATGTGCAGCTTGTGAATATATCATATCTATGCATATTTTTTAAGCAAATATTCTAGTACATAATATGTACGTAAAGATAGACGTGTTAACACAGGAAAATGTAATATTATTTGGCAATGATAAGGAATACACATGTGTATAAGCAGAGGAGTGTTTTGAATAGATCCGGACCCTAAACTGGCATTTATTCAAAGAAAATGAATCCCAGTTATAGCTGGAACTGATTAAACATTAAACTACATTCGATACTTTCATAAAATATGTATATTATGTACTACGGAAACAAGATTTCTTAAAAGAAAATCAATAATTAATTATAAAAGCATAATAAAAAGCACATTAAAAAAATATAAAAAAAGTGAGTCTAATTTATTTCCATTTCATTTGTTTACATACAAGGTATGTCTGTAAAAAAACGCCGGTTTAATTGTTTTGCAGAAAAACTGTGAGTGCATCAAAATCAAACGGTGTTTTGGAAACAATAAAAAGAAATTGCAAAATTTTTAAAGCAACCTACGTATACAGAAAATTTGGCCTCGAGTTTGGGAAATCGCTATAAGTATTAGCAAATTTCTATATATTTATTTTTCTATTAACCTTTTTTTTTGTAAAAATATTAACCTGTATTTCTTATTTTGCAGACTATAGTCTTAATTCATACTCTTACAATATTACTGATGTGACTATGGCAATATGTATTAAATTTATCTTTTTATATTAAAAATAAATAAATCACTGAAGGTTGATATATAACCCCTTGCTACAATAATTTTCGTTGTCTGTATACGTATTTCGACAACTAAGTTGTCATCATCAGCAGATAATTAAAGAGTGTCGCACCTGGACAACTACGGTAAAAATACCCGTCCGAAAAACAACTTCCGCACGCAATCCGTACCGCTGAAAGCCAAAACGTAGACTCAGTGTACTCATAAAATTATTGTGGCAAGGGGTTATATATCAACCTTCAGTGATCTCGTTAATTAACCACGGGTTCCATTAAAATTACCTTTAAAATAAATATCGATGCTTTGCCATTGCTTTGTTTACAATGTAACATTCAATGTTTTACAACTATAAGTAATCAGAAACAAAATAAATAACTTCAAAAATACTTTACAATTGGATAAATGTAATAGTATATGTATCTATAATTTATACTTTACATAGAAAATAAAATTGACATGTGTGAACATCTGCTATACATGTGACATAAAATCTCTAGAGGGTAGATAATGCCAAATTGAAAAACAGTAATTGCACATATGTTCCTATTCACATTACATGTAATTC